>CAUYQV010014899.1:0-41905 GCA_963574575.1 Galagoides demidoff | reverse complement strand
AGTGGAACCTAGGAGTTCCAGGCTACCAGGAGTTATGACCATGCCACTGCACCCCAAGACCTGTCTCTGTTTTTAAAAAATCAGCTCACGGGTGGCACCTGTGACTCAGTGAGTAGGGTGCCAGCCCCATATACTGAGGGTGGTAGGTTCAAAACCCAGCCCCCACCAAACTGCAACAAAAAAAAGCTGGGCATTGTGGTGGGTGCCTGTAGTCCCAGCTACTAGGGAGGCTGAGGCAAGAGAATTGCCTAAACCCAAGAGCCAGAGGTTGCTGTGATCTGTGATGCCACAGTGCTCTACCGAGTGTGACAAAAAGAGACTGTCTCAAAAAAAAAAAAAAAACCCACAAAAAAATCAGCTCATACCATCTCCTTACTGAAAACCCTTCAGAGGGCCTCCCTCCCTGTGCCTACAGGAATGTTTGCCAAGTTCAGTTCCAAGGAATTCTAGGGAGCGGTTTTGGCAAAATGTTAATAGCTTTTCTTTGGAAAATGAGTTCAGTATTTAAATAAGTCAGGGCAGTGCTGCCTGCTCCTCACCCTCTCACAAAGGGTGAGCACATGAGCATTTTAAAGCATTGGAAAAGACTTCTGATAAAGAAAGCTGCTTATGGCTTGGCACCTATAGTACAGTGGTTACAGCACCAGCCACATAAACATAGGTTGGCAGGTTCAAACCCGGCCCGGACCAGCTAAACAGCAATGACAACTGCAACAAAAAATAGCCAGGCGTTGTGGTGGGTGCCTGTAGTCCCAGCTACTAGGGAGGCTGAGGTAAGAGAATTGCTTAAGCCTAACAGTTTGGTTGCTGTGAGCTGTGATGCTGCAGCACTCTACTGAAGGTGACATAGTAAGACTCTTGTCTCAAAAAAAAAAAAAAAGAAAGAAAGAAAAGAAAAAGAAACCTGCTTAATTTGCATTCAACACGGCATTTTACAAACCTACCTGACTGTGACATCTCTTGGGAACACAGTTTGGGAAACACTAGCCTACCCTAGAAGGCAGTAAACTTCTGTAAACTTTTCTGTAAAGGGCCAAGTAGTAAACATGTTACACCATGGTCCATACATGGTCTCTGTTCCACCTGTTCATCCCTGGAGGCAGCGTTGGTTGATTTATGGCTGCTGCGATTTCATATGATTTTCATTTGTCACAAAATATGGCTCTTCTTTTGAGTTTTTCCCCAGCCATTTAAAAACATAAAAATCATTCTTAGTTTACCAGTTAAAAACAGGAGGCGGGCCAATTTGCTGGGGGTGTGGCCTGCGCAGCCCTGGCCTAGCAGGCGGAGTCCCGGCCCCTCAGCGTGCACGGCTCTGTTGCGGTGGCCCCAGCCTGACGCTCTCTGGCCCTGCTCTCACTGCTGTCCAACAGGAGGTACACCAGCAGTGTGGAAGCCAGTTGCCTCACCACGCCCATGCTGCTGTTTCAAGCCTCAGGCAGGACCTGCTGTATAATTTGCTAGGCCAGGGCAAAATGAAAATGTGGAGTACTTTGTTCAAAAATTGTTAAGAGTTCCAAGATGGCCACAGCAGAGCCCTAAGCCAAATGTAGGCCCCTATGGAAGTGGGCCCCTGCCTGACGGCACAGGCTGTGCACACATGAAGCTGGCTTGGACTCCGCATTTTTGTTCTTTTACCTTCTGTTTCCTGTTAACCTGTCAAAATGCTTCTTGGGCTCCACTTCCCTGACCCACTGCAGCCCTCAAGGCTTCTCTACTGTCTGTGCCCCTCATTACCTTGCTTGGGCCACTCTGGGCTGCATTTATCTCTCCCTCTTTCTCTCTCTCTCTCTTTTTTTTTTTTTTTTTTTGAGGCAGAGTTTTACTTTCTCACCCTCAGTAGAGTATCATGGCATCATAGCTCATGACAATCTCAAACTCTCGGGCTCAAGTGATTCTCTTGCCTCAGCCTACCAAGTAGCTGGGACTACAGGTGCCCACCACAATGCCTAGCTATTTTTAGAGACAGGGTCTCACTCTTACTCAGGCTGGTCTTGAACTTGTGAGCTCAGGTGATCCACTCACCTTGGCCTCTCAGTGTGCTAGGATTACAAGCGTGAACCCCCACACCTGGCCACATCTCTTTATACATATGCCCTTCTGTCTCCCCTATTACACTAGCAACTTCAGTAAGAAAAGTGGTTTTCTCTGGGTGGCATCTGTGGCTCAAAGGAGTAGGGCACTGGCCCTGTATACTGGAGGTAGTGGGTTCAAACCTGGCCTGGGCCAAAAAGAAAAGTGGTTTTCTCTATTTGTGGCCCGGGATCCTAAAACAGACTGTGGTACATAGCAGGTGTCAAAGAAATATCTATGAAGCTGGATGGTGTGGTGATGCTGCCAGTAGCTATCTTCTCGTGAAGTTGACCCATGATCCATTATAAGATAAGTACAATGTGCTGCAAATATTTGCTGGGGAGACATGGAGCACCATCATTCACGCTCAGTTTGATGGGGCCATCCCTCAGGAGTAAGAGTGAGCCCAGGGCAGCTCTTCATTGTAGCTATAACTAATAAGTCATTCCAGTGGACTGTGGACGTAGAGGGGTGCAGCTCCCCTACCTGTGAGGATGATCGTGTTTCCCTTCTAGAAGCTCCATGATGGCTGGGACTTGTTCACCGCAGGTTCCTGTGCATGGTGAGCAGCACCTAGTACATAGCAGTGGGTGCTTAATTAGTGTTCATGGAGTAAATGAAGGAGAGAAATCCTAAAGGACAGCAATAGGCTCTATAAAATGCTTTGTAATCTAAGACAGAATGTGTGCTGTGCACCTCAGTGGTGAAGTTATGGAAGGCGGCATCGTGCTGCAGAGAGAGGCCTGGACCAGAAGTCAGGAGTCTTGGTTTCCAATAATAATCATAACAATAACTTCTAGTGACATCTTCTAAGGCACTTTACCTGGCCACATCATTTCATTTTCACCATACCCCCAGAGGTGGAGACCAAGGAAGGAGGTGAGAGAAGGGTTGAGCGACCTGCCCACAGGACAGAGCAGGTGCCCAGGGACCCTGCACTTGATGGAATCCCAGGCCTGTGCTCCTCCACCCTTGCAGTCCTGGCTCTCTCCCTGTGACCTTTAGGGTTCTCAGTCTTCTCATCTGAAAAATGAAGTTTGGACTAGTCAATTGCTAAGATTCCTTTCAGTTTTAAAATGTGGTGTTTAGAAAGCAAGCAGTTTGGTCAGAGGGGGTAGAATAGATGGTTTTGTTATTGCTAGTTTTTATTGGTTTATTTGTTTCTAAACATGTGCAGAGAGGAAAATCTTGAGTCATTTTTGGGAAAACTTGAAGCTCACCCCACACACTGGGAGATTTACTCTCTTATTTCCTGTGACAAAATGTTTTATCCCAGACTTGAGTGGAATAAGATACTAAGTTTTTCCTCATGTGAACTTGCTGACGGAGTGTTGTGTATTATCTAAGGATCTGCATTGTAAACAGAGTACCTGTTTACAGTTCAGAGACAGGTGGTCTTCTTGCAACTCCATCTTGTTCCTCTTTAGAAAGTCTTATAAACGTTTCAGTGGACTTCCCCTTCCATTGCACGCCTCCCTTCTCCGGTTCACATGCTCCATTCCTGCTGTTCTTTAAGCACCCCAGGCACACTGCCACCTTAGGACCTCCACACCAGCTGGTCTTTCTACCTGAAGAGCTGACCCTCTTCATCTGATGGCTCAAAGCCTCTCCTCCAGTAAGAGGTTGCTCGCCCTGCCTCCCTGGGCCCCCCTATTTAAAGGTGCTACCTGGCCCCATTCCAGATCCCCTGCACCTGTCTCCACTTCTCTGCTTTTGCTTCCTGTCAAAGTACTTCTAACCTTATAACATATTATAAACCTTATTTGTTGTGGCGAATTGCTGATTGTCTGTTTATACCTGTCAGGATGCATGCCCTGAGGTCAGAGATCTCTGTGTTGACACCAGTGCAAGTATCCTTGTCTGGGACAGTGCCTGACATTAGGGAAGCACTCAATAAATATTTTTTGAATGAAAAATCACTAAGATACTCAAATTCAGGAGGAAGAATTATCGTTATAGGACACGGAAGTCCTGACATGGACTAGGTAGTGAATAAACCTAAAGTCACGTATTTGTCGTCAAGTAGACTCTAAGCTAATGGCGTCACTTTTATTCATGTTTACCTGCAGAATTGATGGTACCAAGCCTAAAATAGCGGTGAGGTCTTGTACAAGGTCAGACAGTTAAGTTCATGAACTCGCCCTAGAAAAAGTGCTACATCCCTTGTGGCTGAATATCACTGTGGTCACCTTTAAAGTACTCCCATGGGTCATCTGGTGACCACAGTGATGTTCACCAGGGAGGTATGTAGCTCTTTTACTAAAATGAGTTCATGAATTTAATTGTCAAAATTATGACAATAGCTCTGATGGTCATTCCAGGAAAAAAGTTCCAAAATTGCTTTGAAAGGTAGACGAGTCACAGGCCTTGGGGCACAGCTTCCCAGGGGAGCACTTGGAAGGTGACTGCAGGGATGCTCAGCAGTGAGGTGTGTGGCGCTTTTTCTAGGCTGAGTTCACGAACTTAACTATCCAATCTCGTTTAGGGTCAGAAAGGCTTTGACTGTGAAATTCCAGGCTTGATTATAAGCAATGTATGACTTTTTAAATCATATAAATTCTTAGATTGAAAAGTAATATTGAAAAATGCTGATTCCTAAGGTAAGAAGTGCTTTGACAAAAAATTTTCTTGGTTATTACAGCAAAGAAGACAGTGGAATCCAAAGAAACAGTTACGATGGGGGACTCTGTGGTGAAAATAAATGGGGTTTATTTAACAGAATCAAATGCCATTGGCCACTTAAAGAGTCACCCACTTCAGCTAACTCGTGATGGAGGCTTCAGTGAAATCAAGGAGCAAGGATTGTTCCAAGGAACCACCTCCTTACCATCTCACCTCAGAAGTGGAGGGTCAGTATTCTTTTTATTTAATGTTCTGGTTAAGATAGCTGTAATTCTCTATCTTCCATACATGACTGATTAGCTTTTTCCCTTTTACATAAGGAAATTTTAAGTTAATGGTGTAAGAATGGGAGATTTTTTTTCTCATAACTGAATGGAGTTGATTTTATATCACTCATTATTTAATCCTCAACTTTTATTGATAACTACTGAAATGCTGCTTTGCTAGGACGGTCAGAATACGGTTTAAGTGGCTGCATCAGCCAGCCTGAGTGCTGACTCACCGTTCTGTTTGCTTATCATTTGGGACTCTTGCCCAGCCTGGAATCTCTTACTATCTCCCTTTGGGTTAGTCCATAGTAGAGGACACTTCTTTTATCCTCTAGTAGAAACTTGGATTAAATATTTATTTTGCAAACTAGTCGTTAAAACAAGACTCTGTGGATTTCTGTTGGCTCTGCAATTCCTCTGTTGACTCCTCATAAATGAGTAGCTGGGAATTTCTTTATTTCCTATCACATTCCTTGAGAAGCAGTTTTCCCACCATACTAAGGATTCACGGATTTCTGGGTGTGGTTTACCGTGTGGACCACGTGAATTCTTACCCTGATGTTTTGCTAAAGAAGCCCTGAATAATTAGAGGCAAGAATGGGGAGAGCAGGCTGTTTTCTTGTCCCTGCCAGTAATGATGCTAAGATAGGCAAAAGGTCTCGGACTGGACGGGGTCACTCAGCTAAAGATATTTTTTTCTAGGACTTTCCATTGGGTCATCATGGATAACTGCCCAGTTCAAATTTGTTTAACAAGATTAAATTCCATGGGCCATTTTAAGACCAAGGGCTTGTTGGAGTCACTTTAGGTTTGGGGCTGACTTTGGCTTGGACACATGTAGTGTGCCTGAAACATTCCCCCCAAGTGGCTGCTTGGCAGCTTGTTAGTTTAGCTGAACTGATCTTGTCTGCTGACGCAGCCTGAATGGTGTCACACACACAGAATTCATATTAGGCGACCTAAGTCGTCCTTGTCATGTCGCTTTGCATTCAGAACATTTTTTAAATTAAAGGAAAAATGAAATGTCTCCTTAAGTGGAAGAGAACGACTTCAAATTGGGACTTGGGGAGTTGAGCAGAAAACATCAAACTGACCATTGCAGACAAATCTTTTCCAGTTGGTGAATAAGAATAGGCGATGGGCCTCAGAGCTTAAACCTGAAAGGCAGCAGGAAAATGTGTGTTCCTTTCAGTCCCGAAGTAAAAAGGAAACATTTATCTTGCTGCATCCATCCTTACAGTAATGAAAGCTGACTAGAAAATCCAGACAAGAGCTATTTAATTTGTTTATTTATCTTTGCAAACCTTCACTGTGGCAGAATAATCTGGCAAGCCGGAGTTCATTATGTCCTCCTCATTCTGGGACAGCAGGGGCATTTTCAGTTACATATTTTATCCCCCACACAGCAGAGGACAGATCAATTAGCACTTCTTCCTCACTGTCCAAAATCATGAGGCGTTGGCGGCAGCACTAATTATTTTCTTTTTGTTTTATTAGGATGGCTTTTGCAACATATAATGATTGTATCGGAGCTGGGTTTACAATACACCCTGGCAAGTTTAAACTTTCAATAACATTTTTGCATTATGAATATTTACCTCCTTTAATCATTGGATGGAATTTCATTGAAGTGGTGCCAGAAAAAAAAAAAAAAGTTTATATAGTAGGATTAAAACAAACCAGAAAATGGAAACTCTTAGCAATTCTTTCATTAATTACATTTATGAATCAGTCTGGGACTTTTGATAATTGTTTCTTGTAAACATTCAAGTAAATAATTCCAAGAAATGAGGGTTGCTATGCAGTATTCCCAGTTTTGATGCGAGAGCTCTACCCTCAATTAACATTTTTTCATCTTTAAACCGTAAAGTGGAAAATGAAGACTGTTGTCAGCTGGGGTGGCAGAAGGGAGGGAAGGGAATTGGGATGACAAGAGGTGGAGGAGGAGTGTGAGCAGATCACAGAAAGGGCACAGTGCAGGTGAGGACATGCTGTGTCCTTTACAGCCTTGTCCTGTGTGACAGGGGTCACCGTTGTGTTAAAGTGTTTCTCTAACCTAGGAGAGATAGGAAAACTTTGTATCAGAGTAACTGCAGTGATTTGTGCACCCGTAATTAGAACTATGGATAATTCAGGGTCGGGTGTGATAGCTCACACCTATAATCCCAGCACTCTGGGAGGCCGAGACGGATGGGTGGATCACTTGAGCTGACAAGTTCAAGACCAGTCTGAACAAGACCGAGACCCCATCTCTAAAAAATAGCTGGGTGTGTGGCAGGCTCCTGTAGTCCCAGCTATTTGGGAGGCTGAGGCAGGATGATCGCTTGAGCCCAAGAGTTTGAGATTGTTGTGACCTGTGATGTCATGGCACTCTACCGTGGGCAAGAAAGTGAGACTCTGTCTCAAAAAAATATATATGGATAATTCAGACATGTTCAGAATTCAGACTGAGTTTATGCTGGTTATGATGGAAAAAGGATTTACTAAACGAGGTATGATTGCAAACAAGATACTGGAGGACAGTTTAACTTTACAAAAGAGAACACTCAAGCACTTAGGGAACTCTCACCCGCAAACCGATTGCCAGGTGTTGTAAGAATCTCTGGGACTTATTTAAGGTTTGGCGGACATGCTTCTCAGCAATACTTCATTCTCCCTTGCTTTGTATGGATTGAAAGTAACACAGCTTCTCAGACCTTGAGCAATATATGTGTCTGCAAATCTCCATTCATCCATCCATCCATCAGTCCAGTCTGATGAAAACCCTTTATACAGCTGCTGAAAACCTACCTGAGCCTTTCTGTGTGGACACCGTTCAGACTGTCCTGGTTTGGAAATGTGATCTTTAGGAAGAAATCCCAGGAGCAGTCAACTGTCACAAAGAGTCAAGAACTCTTCCCTGGAAGCCAGAATCTCTGGATTTAGGTTCAGTTCTCTCTGTCATTTAGCTATATTTGGCAAGCCTCAACACTTTCATGGGCGTGGTTTTCTAATCTCTAGAATGGGAACAACTCTGCTCTTTTACTTCCATCTCCTCTTGGCCCTCATCGTGGGTTGTTGAATGATTACCAAAGCTTGAAAGCCTTACTCGTAAACTGTCAAATGCTCTTAGTTTTGTTGGAATCAAAAATTTAAAAAGGCAGCTTCTGGTTAAAGATGCAGAGGCTTTCTGCAGAAACCCAATAAAGCCAGCAAAGATCGGAAAGCAGAGAAGTGTCATCAGTGAAACTGGAAAAAAGTGGTTCTAACCCCAAACTACAAAACATGAAGCAAACTTTATTTTCATGTTTGCCTGACAAACCTACCTTTAGGGAACAAGCCCTCTTGCTTGTAATAAATCCTGCCCAGTTCATGTTGGGAGGAGGGCTGACCCTGTATTCCGTACCTCCTTTCCCAGGTGGTGGTTATGTGGCCTAGGGCTGGCTAATCAGGGCTCTTCAACCCCAGCTACAGCTGTTGGGTTAGGGCTGGAGAAAGACTGGGACTGTCACCAAGGCATTTGGGGAAAGTGCTCTTTCTTCAGTCTCACAGATAATGTGGTCTTGGAGACGAACAAAACAGAGCCAAGGAATGGAGATAGTGATCAAGCTGGAGGATGATCCAGCTGTGGCTGAAGCCACCTCATCAACATTGTAGACGACTCTGTTTTGTGAACTTGTGTGCCCCCTTTTCTGTTTCTTCTTCCTTCTTTCCTTCCTTTTTCTGTCCCTCCTTCCTTCCTTTTCCTTTCTTCCCTCCTTCCTTTATTTTTTTTTTTAACAGGCAGTCCCTGGGTTACAAATAAGATAGGTTCTGTATGTTTGTTCTTAAGTTGAATTTGTATGTAAGTTGGAACAGGTCTATTTACCTATTATCTGTTATAGCCTCTGGTCATAAGTATGAGTCAAATGTCAGTTGGATGTTTGTAACTCAGGTACTGCCTGTACTTCAGATTAGGTTTTTGTTACTTAGAACACTGCAATCAAAATTATCCATTTAACCTTCCAGACCCTAAGAAATTTTAGATGGTGGACTTTGAGGGTGGACATACCTCCTCAGACTTAGAGTAAGAAACAGATCTCTCTAAAAGTGAGTCTTAGTTCAGAAAGTTGTACCCAGTCATCTTTAACTGAGCTCTAAGAGAGATGAGATCTAAGAATGTGGGCAGGCCAGGGGAGAGGTGTGGATGTACTGTAAGGATTCCATTCAGAAGTCCAGATCGTGAAGTGAGGGGAGGATGAGCTGAGGGATCATTACATGTGATCCAGGTGGTTTGTGTGTGTATATCTTGGGGAGGGGGTTGGATCTGTTAGAACTCATAGAGCCTACATGTAAAAGGACTTCTCTGGGAGTCACAACACCCTGCTTGACACCTCCAAGGGAACACACAAGTCCCAAGTCAACAAAAATAATGGATTTGGTGATTGGACATTCAAGAAAACTAAGGTTTAACCTGCAGAGTACCCCAGTTCTCCCCCTGGATGGATCCTATTCAGCTTTAACAAATAAATAGCTCTATTTAAAGATAAATAATATTAGGATAAAAACTGAATGGCAGTTGAGCTCAGATATAGAGAGAACGTAATAAAAGACAGAATGAAAGAATTGCATCCCTAAAGGTATTGCCCTCCAAAAACATGTAAAAATTATAGATAATTTGAAGACTTTCTTTAAAAAAAAAAAAGAAAGCAAAAAAGAGCTTTTGGGTGGTATAAGAGTTTAAATTAGATGTTATAAACTCACATAAGAAGATAAGCTTGCAGTCCTCAAAAAAAAAAAATGAAGAAATAGATAAACATGGAGAAGAAAACTACATGAGAAATAAAAAATAAGAATAAAAACAGCTGAAAAGATATGAGACATGGTGGACACACTCTAAGAAATCATAAAGCAAGAAATGAGCAAGTTATCAAGATGATTAGAGAGACTGAGATAGATATGGAAGGATAAAATTTGTATTCCTGAAGAAAACAATCCTTTCCTTCTTCTTCTTCCTTTTCCTCCTTCACTTCCCCTCCTAACACTGTCTTACTTTGAACTGAGTGCCAAGCACTCTTCTAAGCAATTTACAAATATTAAGTCATTTAATATTCACAAAAGCCATGGAGAATGGAAGAAATCATAACAGAAAAAAACAAGAAAAATATTAAGACATAATAGAAGACAACTTTCTGGAGTAATTATTTAAATTTGAAGTTCAAATGGACACATGGTATCCCAACAAAATTTGATATGGATTAATCTACACTAAGACACAACAGTGCTTAGCACTGAAACACAACCCAGTACATAGTATATGATTAATAGTTGTTTAATTGGCTGGTAAATGGAAGAACATCTCCTATGGACATCCAAGCTGATTAAACAAATCACATAAAAGTAGAAAAACACAGGCTATCCCTGGGTTTTCTTTCTTTTTAAAATATTTTGTGTAAAGACAGGATCTCACTCTGTTGCCCTGGCTGGTCTTGAACTCCTGGCCTCAAGTGACCGTCCTACCTTGGCCTCTCAAAGTGCTGGGATCAGAAGTGTGAGCTACCATGCTTAGCCAAGCCCTGGGTTTTCTTAAAGCATCACTCAGTGCTAGAAGACAGTGGAGTATCATCTATAAAGGCCTAAGTGTGAGGGATAACTCCCAAATTGTATTGCCTGCCATGTTGTCCTTCAGTAAAAAAGCAACAGATAGACACTTTGGAATGCAAATGAATTTAGAGAGTATACTACTCATGCACTTTCCAGAAAACTCTCAGACAACAAAATGGTCAGTCAGAATTCAAAACTTAGAAATGAATAAGCTGTGGTAAAAGCATTTGTGGTAAGTACAATATTAATTTTTTTATATTGAATTAAAACTAAACAACTCAAAAATAATGGTATGGAACAGAAACCTTGACAATGTAGTAATAATATAAATAACCAAAACAGTACTTGGGAGGAGAGTACTAACTTCTTCACTTTCATAATAGGGAAATTTAAATGACAGTAATTTCAACATCCTAATGTTTTCCATTATTTTCTTCTTTTTTCTTAACTTTAGAGAGCTCTTTTAGAAACTAATAACTCTTATGAAGACTCACTCATCTGAAGTTCTCCAGTTCCTTCAGTTTCACCTCAATTTCTGTTTTCTCTGTTAAATTTGACACAATTTATACTTAATGCTTTTTCACTATGATAGCACGTGTGGTTTGATTGCATTTGTATGTATCCGTTTCCCTGCCTTCCTCCCGCCCTTCTGTTCTTTCATTCTTCTATTTTTTCATCTGAATATATGCGTAAATATGTCTGAAATGATGTTTACCTCATATTAATGATGTTTATTTCTGGGTGTGGGTCTGGGTTGATGTTTTAAATTTTTCTTTGTACTTTCATATACTGCCTGGCTTTAAAAAATAATAATAAATGTATCATTTTTTTCAAAAACCATGAAGTCATTATTCTTTTAAGAAATTAAGGATAACATAGCAGAGAAACTTTTCATTTGGAAAAGACAGGCAGAGCCCGGAATGGTTTTGTAGAAGCCCACCTTGTTCAACAGTTCCTGTTCCATAAGCATTTCTGGGGTAAGCAATGCCCAATGTTGCCAGAGGGTCAGGAGACAGAGAAGGGGACCCTGTCCTTGAGGAACTTACAGACTCAGCCTTGCTGCTTCCATGTGTTTCTGGCAGCAGCAGTATCCCTAGGGAGCTGGTGAGAAATGCAGGATCTCAGGCCCCAGACCTACCGAATCTGCCTTTTTATAGATCTCCACATGCTTTGAATGCACACACAGGTTTAGAAGCACTGTCCAGTGATTAACTCTCACGGAAGAATGGAAGGGGGAGTGAAAGAAGGCGTCCTCAGCATTTAGAGATCAAACCATCTAATTCGAGAAGGTCAGGGAAGGTTCCCAGAAGTGAGTGGGACGTGGAGGTGCCTTTTGAGGGCCGATTTTCAGTAGAGATGGAACACTGTGTTCTTGGCTAAAGGAACAACGTAAGCGCGAGGCTGGATTTGACACAGTGGTGGCCAGAGGTATCCTGAGGCTGTGAGCCACAAAGCTGAGCAGTGTGCTTGGAAGGAAGTTTGGGGACATGTGAGGGTTGACCTTTAAGGTAACTCCCAGGCATGTAGGTCCATTGTTTAAATAGGGGGGCACCACTGGGGAGGAGGGTGTGAATGTATATTTTTGTATTGGGCCATAACCTGACACTATAAGTACCTTGGAGGATTTTCTTAAAGTTTTGATCCCTTTAAAATCACGTCCTTTAGTTTCAGTGTGTTTGTATGTAACTATTTTAGTAGAATTCTGTTTTTAAAGTTTTTAATTTACAAAGAGTAATAATCCATTTAGCAACTGTGTATCTGGTGCTTCAGGCTATGAAGACAGGGTGAAATAACCACCCCTCCCTATCCACCCCACTGTGAGCATTCTGAAATTGTAGGCAGAGTAGCTGAGACACTATAAAGCAAGAGTCAACACACCAAGGCCAGGGGCCCGACTCTGGCCCTGTGCCTGCTTTTGTAAATAAAGTTTTATTAGAACATAGTCATACTCATTCCTTTACATGTTTATGGCTGCTTCCACACTTTAGCAGCAGACTTGAGTGCTTTTGACAGAGACTATGTGGCCACAAAGCCTAAAATATTTACTACCTACCTTGACTCTAATTCTATTATAAAAATGAGCTTTTTCTTTTGGTGAAAATAGGTTTAATTAAAAAAAATTCCCTCCCTCCCTCCCTCCCTTCCTTCCTTCCTTCCTTTCTTCTTTCCTTCTCACTCTGCCACCCAGACTGGAGTGCAGTGCCACAGTGACAGCTCACTATATCCTCAAACTCCTGGGCTCAGGCAATCCTCTTGCCTCAGCCTCCTGAGTAGGTAGGACTACAGATGCCCACCACCCAGGGGCACACCACCACACTCAGCTAATTTTAAAAATATTTTGTAGAGGTGATATTATTTTGCTCACGCTGGTCTCAGACTTCTGACCTTAAGTTATCCTCCCATCTCAGGCTCCCCAAAAGCTCCAAAGTTCTAGGATTATAGAAGTGAGTCACTGTACCTGGCCCCCCCCCTTTTTTTTTAATCCAGCATCTTTTAAAATTTCCTCACATGCAATTTTTCCCATAATGAAAATAAATTTATTGGTTTTCTTAAAAAGTACAGATCTTTCTATTTAATCTACTTCTTTATTTATTTATTTATTTTTAGTTATTTCTCTAACTCAGGAGTCAACAAACTACAGCCCAGTAACCAGATCTGGCCATCCACCTGGGATGTGTGTGTGTGCGTTTACAGGACATTTAAATCAATATGTTTTAAATAGTTACAGAAGTACTTAAGTAATAGCCTTGATTTTCCTACGTGGCTCACGAAGTTGAAATACAGGGTGTCCATAAATTTTGTGTGCAGTTTTAAATAGTTAACTATTATTTACCCAGTTAACTATTTTAAATTGCACACAAACTTTATGGATACCCTGTATACATTATCTAGCCCTTTAAGAAAAAAATTGCTAACTTCTTCATAATAATTGGAAGAACTGTCAAAATTACAGCAAAATCTGGACTTTATAATATTTTTAAAGAAACATATTTTTATTTCTTTGGTGTACATATGGTCCAGAAGTAGACGGTGCCAGTGCGATTGATTCATGGATGAGCAGTAGTTACTCAGTCAATCCTTGTATGACACAGCCTTGGCTACCGAGCTTGGTTTTGATTGTTCAGAGTGAAATGGAGGACTCTCCTCTATGACTGAGACAAGGAGATCTTGCTTTTGCTCTGAAACACACGGGCTGCAGAGGAGAGGCCTGGGAATGCCAGAACTCCAACCTCATTACGGATGGAACTGAGGGAAGAGCAGAGCTGGGGGAGTTGCAGAAAGATGGAGCCCAAGGCCTGATCACACCAGGCCTAATAAAACTTACCCTACCTGTCTACTTTTGGGTAACATCAACCAATAAATTCCATGTGTTGTCTAAGTCAGTTAAAATCAAGTTTTTGTTACTTTAGAGTAGTATAGCCTAATGAACGAAATAGTGCTGCTCTGCCTCTAAGAAGAAGTTCACAGAAAATCTTTGAGGAATAATTTCTGAAGTTGTTTTATTTTTGGTATATCAAAAATCATTGTCAAAAAAATTAATCATGGTCTCTAATAACACAGAGCAGGGAGCTGGGAAGGACAATTATGCTGGATGACTGAATTGGGGTCTGAAAACATCAGAGAGGCGGGAACCCTTTGCCAATTCCACTGTGGGATTTAATAAGAATAAGTAAAGGTCAGGGAAGATCTGCCTTTGTGACACATGTAGGACAGATAAAAGTTACCCACCACTCTGATGTGACCTAAAGCTGCTAATGTCATTCTAGGCTGCATTCATTAGAATATCTCCTCTTTGCTTCTTAGGCCATTGCTTTGGCTCAGTGCTGGATTCCAGACCTTAAAAGGGATCTGGATAAACAGATACTCAGAGTAACTGAATAGGCTGGCAGGGATTTGAAACTCTATTTCTCATGTGAGGAACATTTGGAGGGACTGGAAGAGTTGGTTAATGCCATCAGTGATGACAACAGCAACAATAGTAAACATTTAGTTTTGAGTACTTACTATGTGCCTGGAACTGTGCTAAGCAGTTACACTGCGTATCGTTTAATCTCCATGGCAATCTGACATTTGGGGGGGCGTCAGATACTTTCCCAGCAGGAACTCCTATATATCACCCCCTCATACACAGATGAGGAAACCCTGGCTTAGTTTAAGAAATTTATCCAACGGCACACGGTTGTAAGTGGTAGAACTGTGAGGTTTAAACCATAGGAGGACTTTAAGTGGTGAATTCAACATCTTGGGTAGTTGAAGGATTGTCAAGAGGGAGAAGGATAAAGATTTGTTCATGTGATTCCAATTAGTGAGCCAAGACCAATGAGTAGAAGTTACAGGGAGACAGATTTTTGTTGAGTCCTCTTCTGTAGTGAAGGAGGGATTTTCTTGTCTTGGTGACTGTCTTTTCCATTCACTCTTCCTATGGGGCTTCATGGACTGCTGCATGGAAACCCTGCTTGGCCTACTCAGGCCGCTCTGGACAGTTCTTCCTCAGTCCTCATCTTCCCTACGTGTTAGTCACGCCTTCTTCCCAACATGCTTGGACTGCATGAAGGCATATCTTATTTATCTTGCTTCTGTGGACTCCTTCTTCCCTTTCTGTCCTTGACCCATGAGTATCTAGCAAGCCCTTTTCCCAAGTGTCTGGTCTTCAAGCCACTCTTCTCCTTGGACCACTGTGGTCTTTACAGAGCCCTTTTCCAGGTTTCCACATCTCCTTGGCAGATGCACCATTTTTCATCAGAAACTCAACATGGCAAAACCCAAACTGTCTTACTCCCTCACCTCTCCATTCCTGTGGATGGCAACCCTGCCTTCCTGTTGCTCCAGGTTTTTCCTCTGACTGAAATCAACCACTAAATCCCATCAATCTTTGTTTCACATGATCTCTTCAATTTGTTCCTTCTTTTCTAGTCCCACTGTCACCCTATGGAGATTAGTCCTTGTTACCTCTCTTCAAATCTCCTAAATGCTCGTGTCATTGCCTAACTCCAAATCCCATCATCCCTGTATAAGAACAAATAACAGAGGGGAAAAAAAAAAGAACCAATGACAGTTTTCATTGCCCATCAGATTGGGTTCATTTACTTAACCCAAGGATTTGGGCAGCTGGTTCTGATACTTTCCCAGCAGAAACCCTCTTTGCTACCTTGGTGGCCCTGTGCACGTACCTGCTGCCCTGAGTGTCAGGCTTCTCACGCCCCTCTGGACCTTTGCTGATGGTGCTCCCTTGGAGAATATTGTCACTTGCTGGCTTGACTTTTCTTCTTTTCAGGCCCACTTTGTGGTTTGCTTCTTCCACTCACTAATCACTTCTTTCTCAGCATCCCTCTAATCCTTACAACATGCTGAATTTCACATTCTGGCACCTTATTAGTGATATTATTGGACTTTCCATTAAAAAATAGTTCCTTAGTTCCTTAAAGTAGGTTTTAAACTTCATCAAGGCAATGGCACGTGTGTTCTTTAGCTCACTAACACCCAGCAGCAGACTGCATAGATGGGTGATATTGACTCAGCTGGAAAGAAAAAACATATTGACAATTTATTACATTATTCCAATGTATCAGTGAGAGGCATTGCCTCCGGTTTTTCTTTTTGAGATAGGCTCTCACTCTGTTGCCCTGGCTAGAGTGCAGTAGCATTATCATAGCTCACTACTCCTTCAAAGTCCTCAATTTAAGATGAGGAAACCAAGGCCAAGTAACTTCCTTAAGGTTACAAAGCTGATAAAAATTATACCTAGTATCTGAACCTGGGCAGCATGGGCTCAGGGCCAGGGATCCTCAAACTTTTTAAACAGGGGACCAGTTCACTGTCGCTCAGACCATCGGAGGCTGGACTGCGGGCCCCGGGATGAGTCGGCTGCTAAGCAGACAGGCAGTGGCGGCAAAAACACCCGGTGGGCTGGATAAATGTCCTAGGCAGGCCGCATTTGGCTCGCGGGCCATAGTTTGAGGATGCCTGACCTACACCCTTAACCACCATACCCTGGTGGCCACATGAAATAGTATTTAATCCCAATCCTGTGCTCTTCTTGAAGACCAGTAGGAACTAGCACTGCTGAACTTACTCATATAAGAAGGATCCTTCTTCTTTTTCTTTTTTAAGAAGTGAAGATACTCAAATGAATGTATGGAGGCGTCCTCATCACTGGCCATGACCTTGAGGAGAGTGGACCACTGACTTTGGAAGGCCATTTGTTGAAAATTATCTTGCTTGATTTTAATAGCCATTAAGGACAGGTGTATATGTTGAAAGGAAAAACTTACCTCTGTTGTTCTCAGACTTCCTGTTACTTGTGGGAGTGATTAATATGGGAACTTCCTTGGCCTCACACCTGTTGAATGTTTGGTATATTACCTCTTTATTAGGATTGGTTTTATGTCTGCCTTCTTTGAGAGGACCCTGTCCCATCAGATCTATGTTTTTATTGTGTATAAAAATAAAGCAACTGTTTCTGAGCATTAATTAATTTGATGGTTTTTGGCAAATTGGCTTGATCTTTTCCTTTATGATAAATGAAGTGTTACGTGTTTTAAAAAAGAAGGACATGTTTATGGGAAAAAATGATATTAGGAGAAATTAATCTTGGGGCAGTAGGAAAGGCCAAGAGCCAAGACACAGCCCTGCCCGGTCCCTGGGGATCTCACTGCACAGGAAGCGGAGGAGAAGACACACACACACACACACACACACACACAGAGGGATGTTCACAGTTACCCTGGCCACATGGATCTGTGTCCTTTGTGACTTGGGGAGCAAATATTATATTTGGTGGACAAAAATAAATTTTGTGGTGAAAGTTCTACTCTCAGAGGTTTTTTCTTAGCCATGTGCAGATATTTAAAAGTATGTACTTTTTGAGTATCATCTGTAGCTAAAGAGAAATTGTATCCTTTAGACACAGTCTCTACATTAAATATAACTTTTAAAAAGCCTGAGTATATAATCTTGCTGTTGGCCAGCTACCAGTCTTATTTGGAATACAAAATATTTGTCATATAGGAACTGATAACTGCCTGAATTTACCTTCAATTTTTTAACATGTAGAATATTTCTAGGAATAAAACATTTTCTGGATCTATTCATTCAATTAACTTAAAAAGTGGAAACAGGGCAAGACTGTGTTGTAGTGGAAAGAGTAGTCAATTTGTAAATTGTAAGACCTGGGTTCTGGATCTGACCTTAAGATGTGACTTTGAGCCCATCCAGCGAGTTTGGGACATATAGTTTCCTGAGAGAGAGAGAGAGACAAATACAGAGAGAGCCCACCTTACGTCTCTCCTCGTTACCGAAGGCAGGCAGGGGTTTGTGAGTCAAGCATACCAGAGTTCTTTCTTATTGTAATAGTGACCTCTTGTGGTGTATATCCTTAATCAATTTATTTGTGGTTTGCAAAGCAAACTGGATGTTTTGTTCTTTCTAGTAATTATATTTCACATTGTTAGGCAAATATGACTTATTTTAAAAAGATAAATCTTAGTTGGAAATCAGAGGTTGGCTAAAACAGGGTATAGAACACCAAACTCCATCTTATAAAACAATTGTCTGTGGTTTCTTCTGAAACAGTGTACAACCAGCTCTGGTCATTTACAAAAAGAGAAATGCTTTGCTGTTTGTGCTGAGTGTTCTGTGTATTTCTCTTCCTCCCAGGGACCAGGGGAAGAGGCGCGCCCGGACCTTATCATGCCCCAGCAGCTCAGACGGGAGCAGGCAGCAAACCAAAGCAGGTGAGAAGTCCTCACACTCTGTCAGCATCTCCATTCCCAGGAAAAACACTGGCACTGGAGCTGTCTGATGCTGATCACTGAAAACTCAGGAACTTTGTCACAGGTCAACAATTATTTTTACAAGTACCTATTATTTCTACAATAATCTTCTTATTCTTGTCATTACCCAGCCTACCTACCTCAAACACCTATAGGTTATAGTCAATGATTTTAGAGAAATTGTTTTGTAAAAGCATTTGGAAAGTTGTAAAATGACCTTAGCATAGTTCTTGGGTTAAATGAAACTATATTAACGATATTAAGACAGTCCTTTGGGACTTGAAACCTTTTAACTGACACCATGTATCATTATATTCCACAGGCTAGAAATGATATAAAATGTATTCATTCATAGAAACATAAGCAGTTAGAAAAATGAACTAATGTACATTTATAATATTGAGTAAAATGGGTATAAACACAGTATTAGATGAAAAAATTAAGTTACAAAAGCAATGGCATATATTGTTTATAGGTACAGATTTATGTACTAAACACACGAAGTGTAATAATAGTAACCCCCAGATTTAGAATGGTGGTCACCCCTAGCAGAGAAAGGAGGAGGGAAAGGATTGGGGGGGAGGCATGAAGAGGACTTCAGCTGTATCTGTAGTATTTTAGTTCTTTAAAATAAGAGGAAGGATAAAATACCACCAAATGTTACTATTTGACTAAACCGATTTGGAGTACACAGGTGTTTGTTACAATCTTCATATTGTTTTGTCCATATGAAATGTTGCGACACCAAACTAACACTGGGCTACAAAATTATCTTCAAACCTAATTTCTTTTCAGTATGAAAATGACTTTTGTGGCCAAGGGGAATTTCTTTAGTATTCAGGAAAATCTTCAGATACACTTATTTGTGAGTCAGCATTGTTGCTAAGTATTTGAAATTCATGTGCTAAAAATATCAGCCAATCCAAACATTGTGTCAGATTTCTGTGTCTGTAACTCAAAGCTGTGGTTAACAGCTATACCACTGAGACAGCAAAATCGTCAAAAACAGGCTGAAATTTTTGCTCAACTTACCTGATTTCCTGTTGAATGATAATTTTCATATTTAGCAAGCTGTGAACCTAGAGAAAAGTGCTTTCTAAATTACTAGATTATTGCCCCATCCTAAGGACAAACTTTTGTGTCTCTTAAAAAGCACTAATGTGAGTCTATGCTTTTGTTTCTAGAGTAACTCAGGGATTGTGTACAGAATGGAGGTAGGAGATGATCTGTAGGGGGGTAAAGAGAGGAAAGCTTGTAGCCAGACACAATTGCACACTCAGGGATTCCTGGGGGAGGGTTGGAAGGAAACCCTTCTATCACAGTGTCTGGCTAACTTCTGTTTTGAAAAGAAACACATCTTAGAAGCATTGAAAAGGGCCTGTGAGAGTTCAATAAACTGTTCTGGGATTTCTGACTCACTCCTGTAATTCAGTTCTTCCTGGAGGGAACCTGGTATTAGTTTTGTTTGTCCTGAGAAACAGGTTGATCGTCATGGTTTCTCATAGAGCTGCTGTATTAAAGAGCATATTGCATAGGAGGTAAAAAGTGCTGACTTGAACTCGATTGGGCTTACGTCTGTATTTGTAGGAAATTTAAGTGTGTCATAAATATGTGGTGATTAAATTATTTGTCTGGCTTTTAACTTGGTAAGTGTTAATTTTATTCATATACTTTGGACTTTGAATAGAATAGTTATCTGGGAATATGAGCAACTGTGTTTTTTATACTGCCTGAATATTCATGTTTACTTTTAGAATCCATTTCCAGAATTTATAAAAGTTAAGGCAAACTCATAAAAATAATGATCTAGAAGATCAAGATGGTGGTCTATAAACTTTTTACCTGTATTTCAAAATTCTCAAAGTTCTGGAAGTTAAAATCGTTTTCAAATTTATTTAGTGGCAGTAAGTGACCTGAGATGATGGGAAGCCAATTATATCTTTGTTTTGTTAGGATGAGTAAGCATTTATATATTCTGCTATAAAGTGTTGCCCCAGAAAACTGTACTGGGATGGTTTGTAGTATGCAATGTGTGCCCCATCTTGCCTTTCTAAAATCCATACATTTCTGAATCCCATACCACATCTAGCCCCAAAAGTTTTAGATAAGGGATTGTGAATCTGCACTGATGGGGACTAATTTCGTCCTAAAGATAAGTCAGCTTAGTATTTCATGGTGAAGTCTTCCTAACGAGTTAAGAGTATCCAAAACCTTGCCATGGAGACTATTTACAGCACTGTTATGTTTAATTACAACTCTGTTGGCTACCCCTTTTTATTTACTTTTGCTGCTGAAGTGCTCTTGGATGCCCAGTGCTTGTTGAGGCACTATATGACCTTGGGCAGATCACTTAATACCCCTGGGCTTTACTTTCATCATCTGCAAAACAGGGACAGTTTAGGCACCTCCTCATAATGTTGTTATTCAAAAATAAAATACAGGCCTGTTGGATCTAAAATACATGGCCAGTGGCCACTGTTATTCCCTATAGCCTACATCCAGGGGCAGCTTCTACTCTTGATGACTCGATAGTATCACACAGGGTGAGACACTTCAGAAGTGATTGCCTATTCGTTTGTTTAATCAGGGAATGGAATTCATGTATGTTGTGTATTGCTGGACGCATAGCCCTGGTTTCAGAGCTTTACCTGTATCGTGTTTTTTAATTCTCATAACCTTGAAAGCAAACATTCTCGTTTCTGTTTTGCTGATGAAGAAACCAAGACTCAAAAAGGATAAGAAACTAGCCCCCAGTCATTCAATGTGTCAGTTACAGTGTTGAGATTTGAATTGAGACTTGTCAACCCCCCAAACCTAGGCTTTTTTGGCCACACCACATGAACTCTTTTGGCATTAGTGCCACTGGGCAACAATGGTGCATACATTTTATTTTCTATCAAAAAGAAAGTCCTTGTTGGCCTCTCTTCCAGAAAATTTTTCTTTAAACATTTAAAAAATCCTTATTCTTTACATATATATATATATGTAATATATATTCTACATTACAAGGAGATAAGTTTAAGTAAAAAAAAAAATCTCAAATGCTTTCTTATTCTGATAGTCATCAACATTTATAAAGCTTAATGCTTGATAAAGTGTCCCAATCATATTTTAAAGTTCCAACTATTTGCATTGTCTTATCCAAGTTTAACTTGGCATGTTTGATTAGACCTGTAGTTCTAATTAGAAATAGTTGGGGCATAGCACCTGTAGCTCAGCGGCTAGGGCACCAGCCACATACACCAGGGCTAGCAGGTTTGAACCCAGCCCAGGCCTCCCAAACAGCAATGACAACCGCAACCAAAAAATAGCCAGGTGTCATAGCAGGGACCTGTAGTCCCAGCTACTTGGGAGGCTGAGGCAAGAGAATCGCTTAAGCCTAACAGTATGGTTGCTGTGAGCTGTGATGCCATGGCACTCTACCCATGGCGACATAGTGAGACTGTCTCAAAAAAAAAAAAAGTTGGGCTTGGGGGGCAAAGTATGATTTAATTGTTGACTATGTTGGTGATGAATAGTCCATGTTTCTGGCCAAGCTTCGTTATAACTCCTTTTTCATGGCTCTTTCTCCTGCTCTGGATTTCTTTTGCAGTCCCAAAAGCCAACGTACAAGAAAAGGATACAGAAATAGAAGTAGATGAAATCTTTTGGAGTACAAGGATTGTTCCACTTTTGTGTGAATTAGAAAAAGGTAAAAAAAAAAAGTTTTTGTTGTAAATCAAAAATATCTGTAGTTATTTATATGTTCCCCATTGCCCTGATATTTTTAGTATATTTTGACTGTTGTTTCTGTAAACATGTTCAAAAACAAATGAAGTCATTTATTTACTCAGGAACATGTGTGTGAGACCATACTTTAAGTGCAGCAAGACAGACAACTTCGAAATTCCCCTTCTGACATAAATTAATTATCGTTCCTCTGCCTAAGGAAATGCTGCTTTAACCTCCTTAGGGTGGCTGTTCATCTTCAAAAAAGTAAAAGATGAGAACAGATTTCAGGCTTCTGACACTAAGCCTCATTGGCTGGCGTCCTTGACGGGTGTGCCTGTGGTTTCCTCAGCCCATCTGTGTATATGTCCTACTCTCCTGAGGTTGCGCACATCTGTCAGGAATGCCATTCACAGCAAAGGTGACCTGGGGTGTGTGCAGCCTTGCCCTCTGGATACCCCAGAAGTAAAGGCCATGATCGATGGGTTCCCGAAAGGATATAGAAAGCTTATCAGGAGATGGCCCCACACTTTCTCCCCTTTTGCAACTCTGCAAGGGCTCGAACTTCTTGCCACAGCTTCCCAAAGTGCTGAGTTTACAGGCCTGAGCCACTGTGCCTGGCCAAAGACTTCATTTCTTAAGTTGAACCAGGTTCCTCTGGAGCTATAGTCACAGCACTAGGGCAAGCCGAGTGCCTGGCACACAGTGCACAGTACCCCCTCACCAGGGACTACTGATGAGCAGACCAGCGTGGTGGCCACAGAAAGATGCCTGAGGAGAAGCAGGGTAAATGAATTCTCCCAGCAACCACATAGGGAAGTTGTACAAAAGACCTCATTCCTAAAAGGTTCAAATGACCTCGCCACTCCTCTGCTCTTTGTTGGCTAAGCCCTGCACAGGTTGTTTGGTCCTGGTCCTGGTATGAGGCATATGGCCACAGGAAATCACCTAAATCCTGTGTGCCATAGTCATAGTCATCCTTGCCTGTCAGATGAGCGGGGAGGAGAGACTAGATTATCCCCAAAGTCCTCTGCAGTACAAAATCCTAAGAATATAAATGTGATGACTTTTCTCCTCTGGAGTTACTATTAATCATTTTCACTCTCATATTTGTGTGCTAGGTTAACTTTGGGCCCTTCATTTTAGAAATACGAGGTCAGACAATTAAGTTTGTGAACTCATCGTAGAAAAAGGGCTACATCCCTCACTGCTGAATATCACGACGGTCACCTTCAGGATACTTCCCTGGGAAGTGATGCACCGATGCCAGCACCTAGTCTGCCCTTCACAGCAGTTTTGGAACTGTTTTTCTGGAATGGCCATCAGAGCTGTCATCGTATGAGGTCTGACCATTAAGTTCACAAACTCATCCTAGTGAAAGTTGTACCTACTTCATTGCTGAATATCACTACGGTCACCTTCAAAGTACTCTCCTCGGCCATCTGGTGACTATAGTGATATTCAGCAATGAGCTTTATAGCATTTTTTTTTTCTAGGATGAGTTCAAGAACTTAATTGTCTGGCTCCGTATATGCAAAAACTTAGGAGAAGTTTTTCAGCAAAAACTAGTGAGGAGAACAATGAATCTGGTTAAGGGTTAGGAAACATTCAATGGAAAGAAGGAGTTGGTATCACAAAGGCCTATCTTGTAGGAAGTCTTCAGCGTGAAGGATTCTGAGAGGGTGCCGAGGGTCCCACCTACTCCTGACACCAATAAAGAGAATTTATCAGGAGTTGGGGACTTGAAATCTGGATGACTCTCTCTTCTCGGAAAGCTCACTAGACATTGATGAATAGCATCTCTCTCCTTAGACAACTTTCAGAATGGCAAGTGGTGGTAGGGCTGGATTACTTGACCTCTTGAAATTCTTTTTTCTAAAGCTTTTCCTTTGACATAATTTGAAACTTTCAGACAAGTTGCAAAAATAGTGTAAAAGTGCTGTCTGCTCCTCCCGCGCTCCTGCAGTGCTGACATTCCACGTGTTACCGTTCTCGTCCCCGCTCTCCATCTCGCCCCTTGGCTCTACCCTTGTCCTATGCAACAAACTCTGTTGTTGTTTTCCTTTCTTGAACCTTTGAGAACAAGTTGCCAACCTGATATTCCATATCCCTAAGTACTTTGGGATGTGTTTTTAGAAGCAAGAGCATTCTCTTACCTATCTGGAGATTACCAGGAAATGCTATGTAGCTCTGACTCAGATATTGCCAATTGTTCCAATAATTTCCTCAATAGAAAAAATGTTGTGATCATTTGTCATACCTCTTTCGCAATTTTGACAGATTTAAGGAATATTCTATAGATTGTTTCACAAATGGGGTTCCTCTGGTGTTTTCGCATGAGAAGATGCAGCTTGGCATTGGGGGCAGGTGCTTTGCTAAGTGATGCTGTATCCTTAGCCGATGCTGATTTGTTCTGTTGCTGGTGACATGAACTTTGATCACCTGGGTAAGGTGGTGTCTGGCAGCTTAATCCACTGTAAAGTTACTGTTTGGTTTTCTTACAATGAATAAGGATCTCCGTAGGAGAAGTTACTCTGAGATTATGTTGGTCTAGTTTTCATGTAACTTTTACCACTAGTTTTAGCCTCTTGAATCTTGATAGCTCTTAGATTCAAGTTATCTTTGGAGACTATGCAGCATTTATAATAAACTAGTTGGCATTAAGGGTTAATTTGATCAATAGGTTGACATCTGACCCTTGAGTTTCTCTTTCTTAACTGTTTTTAAATCTAAAACAACCATTCTTGAGTAGAACTCCCCAGTTTGTGGAGGGAAGAAATAGAAAAATACCTGGAGGACCACCCACCGCCAGTCAGTGGCCCCGGGCCTGGACTTAGAGTTTGTAAAGAAACTGCCAGTCACAGAAGAATAAACCAACAAAACAAAAGTATTTCACACAATAGAGTTCTGATTTTTCCCTTTATTGAAAGTTAGTCTAAGTCATTTCCCATCAATTCATTTATGTAAGTACATAACTGAAAGACATTGAAGGTTACTTGGCTATTGAGGTTTTAAATTTTTTCTTAGATGTTATTGTTGAAAAGAACTAAAAATGGCCTGAGTCATTTCCTCCTGCAGGCGCACACTTCCTCTTTGTGGGGTTCTAAGAGCACATTATGGTATTTATTTAAGATTGGTTTCCTACTTTTAAATTTCACGGTGGAATCTATCAGAGATAGTATTTTTCAACAGAATTCATCATACCTGTGTGCTTTTCTTTCCCTCACGCTCCATTCTGTGGGCTGTGTTTTTTCCTGTGTGCTGGTTAGTATGGCTGCTACTTCCAAATGTTACTTTCCTTAGACTCATACTTACAAAATAACACGTTCTGGGTCTCCCTGTTCCTCACTAAGATCATCTTCTTATTCTCCTCTTTTCTAATAACTACTTCCAGATAATGATGGATTTGGTGATATTTTGAGCTTTTGCTCTATGAAAGCCCTCTTTTTTTCAGATGATGAGAAAATGGAAAAATATTGATCATTGTTTTTGTCAACAAATACATTAGAAAATGAATATGTATTAAATTATGTTGTAGGCTCTCTGCACAGTATTCTGTCTGTTCCACATGCTGTTGATACAAAGATATATAAGACATGGTTTCTGCTCTCTTAGGGTGACACCTATTGAGATCCCTGGGCATATAACACAACACACAAATATGTAAGTGGAAAATAAATACTCATAGCAGTACAAGGAAACATTTGTTGAATATGGAATGGAGGGGCTTGAACATAAACAGACCCTGAAGGACCAAACCCAGTAGGAACGTGGGCAAGGAGAACCTTCCAGCCCCGTGGAGTTATGCCAAAACAGATTGAAGGGGAAGATCCAAGTGGTGTGTTTCTGTGTAACTGAACAGGGCGCAGGTGGAGGTGGCGGGCACTTAGAATAAAGGAGACCAACTGAAATGGGTGGCAGTTCCACTCTTTAATCCACTCTTTGAAAGACTGTGTATTCTAGATAAGCTAACCAACTGGTACGTGAATAAGTCAACATGCTAAGAGACCGATCAAAGAGATGAAAGAAAAAAATCAGGTAGATGGAAGTGATAAGAGAAGGGGAAAATATAGCGTAGGAAATTGAATACAGCCAAGGAAATAACTGCAGGGTTTTTACTGACATTGTCTGTATTTGACACACTTAAAAACTTGACCTTGATTAGTAAGTATTGCTTTACTTTCTTTGCTCTGACAGAAGAAAACATTGAAACGGTTTGTGCTGCTTGCACACAACTTCACCACGCTTTAGAGGAAGGAAACATGCTTGGAAATAAATTTAAGAGAAGAAGTATTCTCCTGAAGACCTTATACAAACTAGTTGATGTTGGTTCAGACTCGCTCAGCCTTAAACTTGCAAAAATTATTCTAGCAGTAAGTTTTTCTTTGCTCTGGTCTACTAGACTATAGCACACAAAAGCTTTGTTGATTGCGTAATTTGTAAATATGACAAAGAGGATGAGAAATGCAGTGTGTTTGTTAGAATCCTGAAAAAACTTTAAGGTGATAAACTGACATCCCAGAATTTGACGAGACAATATTATCTAAGTGACTAAGGCTGAGTATACAGAAAATTTTCAAATAAACTTACATTTTAGACTGTTACTAGGTTAAGAAAAAGAAGAAGAAAAGAAAAATAGAAAGAGAAAGAAAAAAGTAGCACTAGGCAAATATATTTGAAACAGTTGCTCCAGTAACTTGACTGGAGATCAGTATCATGCTGTGGTTTCTGCCCTATGGTTTCTGCTGGGTGTTTGATTGTCCTATGATTTAATAAGTAACTTGAAGTAGTTTGGGCCACAGATACAAGGACTCGGGGCTTTAGGAACCAGCTTAAGACAGACAAACAGCTGCATACAGTTATATAAAGAGAGCTCGGCGGTCACAGAAGGTGTTAAAAGAAAAGGGCGACATCAAACAAAAGCCTGTAGAAACTCTGTCTAGAGTGAAATTATATCATTGTTTGAGGGGGGCACTTTATCCTCACAGCCATAAACAGTTTGAACCAAAAGATAAGCCACAATAACTACGAAAAGTTCTAAGAGAGCTGCTAAGACAAATGAATGAAGCTTTGTTTACCTGGTTTCATAAAAGTAAACGCTTTATGTTAACACCCCATAACTTAGAGAATTTGAAATCTCACAGCACACAGTGAAGCTAAGGGTTGGTATACTCCCTAATAGGTTAGTAAGACTGTCTACCATTTCTTATTTTGATAATGAGGTCTCCCACAAAGCAGAATATTCTGACCACATATTCCCCGCATATGTATTGAGGAGAGGCCATATTCTTATTTAGCTGTCATCTTAAACTATTAACTCTCTTTTTAAAAACCGTGGTATGTGATGCAGAAAGCAACATTTCTTTGAAGTGGTGATTTCACTCTATTTCACCCCAGGGTTTTGCTGGTGTAGCAGCGACCCAAGGGTTACCTTTGCTATTTTAATCTAGATCCTAGACATTTTGTTCTGTACCAAGCCAAAAAAAGAAAGAAAGAAGGGGGGAGGTGAGGGGAGAAAGTGAGTTCATTAATGCTTTGCAGAGAACATACAAGAGCTAGTCAGAAAGTATCCAGCCATATAATGTGAAAAATAGAGGCAAACATGGCTGGATATTTTCCAAACAGCTCTCGTATCTTGGTTATTAATGGTATCATTCAAATTGATTATATACATGCCACAGTTTAACTTTTTCTAGGGCAAAAGGCTAAGTGATTTGCCTGACAGTAAACACATTCTGAACCAAAAGCATATGATTAGATAAAGCCCTCTCTGTGACCTTGACTGGATTGCTAAACCGGGGTCAGGAATCTAGGCTGAACTCCAGAGTGCAGGGCTGGGTGGGTTTGCCTTCTGACCCACTGCAGAACCAGGAGGTCAGAAGGAAGCTTCACGTCCAACTTCCCATCTATAAGTGATTCTGCCTGAATCACTTATAACATTCCAGGTAAAATCATGTTTAGCTTAGGCCTTGGTGATGGAGTTCTATGTAAATGTTTTTTTTCCTTTTCTTTTCTTCTTTTTTTGAGACAGAGTCTCGTTCTGTCACCCCAGCTAGAGTACAGTATGTCATCATAGCTCACTTTAATCTCAAATTCCTGGACTCAAGTGATCCCCCAGCCTCAGCCTCCAGAGTAGCTGAGACTATAGGTGCAGACCACCACATCTGGCTAGTTTTTTCTATTTTTAGTAAAACTGAGGTCTCATTCTTGCTCAGGCTGGTCTCAAACTCCTGACCTGTGATCCTCCTGCCTTAACCTCCCAGAGTGCTAGGATTACAGACATGAGCCACTACATCCAGAATCTATGTAAATTTTTAAAAGACCACATCATTAGAACTGTTGAAGAATTAAAATAAATGAAAATTAAAGATATATTGGACTAAGAAGTTTTTCCCAACTTTTTTCTGCCAATATTTATTTCATCTATCAGTTTAATATTGCAGTTCAGACATTTAAAATTATTTATAGTTGAAACATTCAGTAAGTATAATGTTAGTTGTTTTGATTTCTTGAATTATTTTGTTAAATGGATGTTTGCAAAGCAATCATCTTAATTTTAATCTTTGTATCAAAAACTCTTACAAAAATATATCAGTCTATATTAAGATTTTTTTTTAAAAGTACAAACATATGTACAGTATGAAGTGACTGTATTCAGGAAGGAGAGAAATCTAACATCCTATGTGCGGGGGAAAAAAAGGACAAGAAATACCAATGTGTCAACTGTGATTATTTATAGTGGTAGCATTTTGAGTAATTTTTAAACTTGTCTTACTTTAATGTGCCATATTTGCTTTAAATAGAATAAACTATTTTTGGCCAGGAGCGGTGGCTCATGCCTGTAATCCTAGCACTCTGGGAGGCCCAGGTGGATGGATTGCCTGAGCACACAGGCTTGAGACCAGCCAGGGCCAAAGCGAGACCTCGTCTCTAAAAAAAGGCGGAGGATGTGACAGGTGCCTGTAGTCCCAGCTACTATGGAGTCTGAGGCAAGAGAATACCTTAAGCCCAATAGTTTGAGTGAGCTGTGACATTACAGCACTCTACTGAGGGCAACAAAGTAAAAATCTATCTCAGAAAAAAGAATAAACTATTTTTAACATAAGAAGAAAACTACCCTACTTTAGAACCGGGGACAATGGGAATACAAGTAGATGAAATATCTGCTGGTCTGGCTGCCCCAGGGAAGGTGGGCAAACAGGCAGTACATATAAGAGGGGGTGCCAGATCCTGTGGGAAGCAATAAGGCAGAGTAAAGGGAGCGGAGAGTGGTGGGGAAACTGTTTTCCCAAGGTAGTCTACTTCCCATGCTCAGGATGCAGTATCTTAATATCTTTTCATGTCTTAAAGTCATAATTATATAGTTATCAATGGAGAAGTTACAGGAACTTGCTTTGAATGTAAGCTGACTCATACCAGGCCTGGAAATTGTGGTTGTCTTTTTTTGTTGTTGTTTTGCTGGAAACTTTGATGCCAAGTTTTTTTTTCTTTGCAACTTTTTACTAAAACTGGAACACTTGGTGGCTAGGGAGTGAGCTGTATTCACTTGTTTATTCAACAAGGTTTATTACATATGGAAGACATGCCACATGCAGAAAGAGTAATAGACAATGGGTTTTTTTGTTTGTTTGTTTGTTTTGCAGTTTTTGGCCAGGGCTGGGTTTGAACCCACCACCTCCGGCATATGGAGTCAGCGCCCTACTCCTTTGAGCCACAGGCACTGCCCTAGACAATGGTTTTGACCACAAGGACTCGCAACTAGTGAAAGAGTCAAATACAGAAGATGCTAAAAACATGTCTGCACATTTTAAGAGCTGTTATCTATGTATGCTTTTGGAAGTTGAATTGGAGATACTGATCAAGTGTACCTAGACATGACTATGCAAATCCATTTTACCTGTAACTTGCACACTTCCTGGGAATGATCTATTTTAATTCTAACGATATTCCCCAATATTAAGAACAATATGTATTTCCATTGATAATGTTTTTCTGTTTTCTTAGCCTACTTTGGGGGGTTTCAAACAATATATATATATATTTTTTTATTTCGAGACAGAGTCTCACTCTGTCACCCTGGATTAGAGTGCTGCGGCATACCTCACAGCAACCTCCAGCTACTGGGCTCAAGAGTTCTTGCCCCAGCCTCCCGAGTAGCTGGGACTTCAGGTGCCCATCATAACGCCTGGCTAGTTTTTCTATTTTTAGTAGAGAGGGGGGTCTCACTCTTGCTTGGCTGGTCTTGAACTCCTTAGCTCAAACAATCCACCACCTTGACCTCCCAAAGTGCTAGGATTACAGATTTTACTTTTTTAAAACAATATGATTTTATTTATTTATTTATTTATTTGAGACAGAGTCTCACTATGTCACCTTTGGTAGAGTGCTATGGCCTCACAGCTCACAGCAACCTCAAACCATTGAGCTTAAGAGATTCTTTTGCCTCAGCCTCCCCAGTAGCTGGGACTACAGGTGCCCGCCACAATGTCCAGCTATTTTTTTTGTTGCAGTTGTCATTGTTGTTTAGCTGACCTGGGGCCAGATTTGAAACCGCCAGCCTGGGTGGATGTGCCCAGTGCCCTATGTACTGAGCTATGGGCGCCACCCCAAACAATATTATTTTAAACACCTAATAATTTTAAAAAGTTTCTTTAAGTGTCGACTCCCTGTTTTCCTCCTGAGAACAGAAGGAATCTCCAATCTGTTATAGTTTTTGAGGCTTCTATAACAATGCTTCTCAGACTCCAATGTGCTCATGAAATTTGGCGATCTTACTAAAATGTGGATTCTGATTCAGTAGGGCCAAATGGGGCCTGAGATTCTGCATTCCTCATGCCTGCCCAGGTGATGGTTCTGTGACCTGTCTGAGGCAGACACTCTTCAATTGCAAAATGGGACTGACAGCACCTGCTTTGCAGGGTTTGCAGAACGGCCAGACGGAAGCCCCAGAGTGGGCAGTGCTGCCCTCGTGCCCTCCACCTGGGGCTGACCTGTCCCTTTTGGTGCCTCCTACTGTGAACAGCACACTGCCGCATACACAGTAGGTGCTCTGGAAATATCGGTGGATCTTTAACAAATATGATGAACAGAACGCATCTTTAACCAATATGTCTGACAAGTTCCATTATCTTTTATAAAACTGAAAACTTATTACTAATATAAGAATTCTTAAAGATAACTTCAAAGATAGTTTTTAAGAATAAAGTAATGATCTATATGCTATCCTTTCACATTGAAATTTTGGTTTGTTCCGATGACTTAATTTCTAGGTCCATATTTTTACAGTGTTGCAATGAGTGTTTTACATTCCATGTAAACATGGTGTTCACGGTTATACTGTTTTTGTGACAGCTAAATATGAATAGTTTGTTGTCCCACAATTTATAAGATCATCTTCTAATACTAGATATTTAGGAAGTTTTTATTTTTTACTAGACTAGATAAATATGCAACTAATTAGACCATTTGATTCATTCAGTTTTTTTATACTGTGTTTTTTTTTTTAATAAAAAGTATACTCCTATTGCCCCGTATTTAATTATGAGTTTTTTTATGATTTAGAAGGTAATTTTCAACTAGGAACATGACTTATGATTATCCCAAAGGATTCCAGCAATAGTCTTAAAAATAAATATAAGATATATATTATATTATGTAATTAAATAGTATTAGTTTTTGATTTTCTATTATACAAATGATAAAGAAAACAATACTTTCCACTTTCTTTTCTTGCTTCCCCTCCATTATATATTCTTTTCTAAATTAGTTTACTCTGAAATTTTGGGGTATTTATCTTTCTTTACTTTTGTGTTTTAAAGCAATTATTCCATAATTAAATTTATTAACATTATCCTAAGCCTCCTTTGTTTCTCATCTACTCTTTTCAAAGTAATTAATAATCTCACATTTAAATATGAGTCTTTAAGTGCTTGTCATTAAAATGTTCTTCCTTTAAAAATTGTTTTATTGTATTTACTATAAGTGAGTTAATTAAATACTATAGGTAGCAAATATGTGCCCTAAGTTTTTCTAAGTTGATTTCTTTAGAACTTTCCTTTATGTTTAAAAATACTCTTGCTGCACTTTTAAAATAGATGTTTGTGTTTTTAAAAATACGGAATGTCTTTATTTTCCTCTACAATAGAAAAATGTTTTCTTTCTCTGTAGCTTAAAGTGAGTAGAAAGAATCTTCTTAATGTCTGCAAACTTATATTTAAAATTAGCCGGAGTGAGAAGAATGATTCTTTAATTCAAAACGACAGCATTCTGGGTGAGTGTCATTCAGTCATACCATTGAGGAAATGTTGTACTTGAGTACAGATGAAAAAGTTGGGGAGAAAATGGATACTTCATGATGGTGGGGAAATTCTACGTTCTACTAAAATGCAGAGTTATGGGATGTTCTGTCCTTCTCTGTGATTTCATTTTAATGCATCCTTTGATAGTTTGCCTTTTTTTGCCTAAATGTACATAGTAACATTATGTGACTTTACAATTTGTTCTCTATTTAAAATTGCATTTCCTGGATTTGGATTTACTTTTTAAAAATGCACTTAATAATACCTGACATAACTGAAATGTTTAGTCTTTGAATATAATAGGAATGACTAGAAATTGAAAGACATCTATAACTGGTAAGCCTGACATCAAAATATTTCAAATATGTGAGTAGAGACATTCTAACTATCTTGCTAATCTAGCTAATGATGCCTAATTCTTTCTTCTTAATTTTTTTTTCTCATGAGTCATTTGGAAAAGACTAATCCTTGACATACCCCTAAATAATTAAGATGCTTAAATAGTTACCTAAATGGGAATCTTGTATGAATTAATATTGCTGATATACGAGAAGGCAGCAACATGGACTTTAAGTTCTCTCTGTCTCTCTCTCTTTTTTTTCTTTAACCGCAGCAGACAGTGTTAAAATAGGGCTGAAAGAAATGTCTCACTTTGAATCAACTAATTAAGAATTGTAGACTGAAAACAAAGATCCTGACAAATGATTACATTTTTTGAGACACAGTCTCACTCTGTTGCCCCAGGCTAGAATGCAGTGGAGTCCTAGCTCACACAACCTCAAACTCCTGGGCTCAAGCTATCCTCTTGCCTCAGCTTCCCAAATACCTGAGACTACAGGTGCCCCACAACACCCAGCTAGTTTTTCTATTTTTAGTAGAGACAGGGTCTTGCTGTCTGGCTCAGGCTGGTCTCAAACTCCTAAGCTCAAGCAATTCATCCATCTCAGCTTCCCAAAGTGCTGAGATTATAGGTGTGAGCCATCAAGCTCAGGAGACAAATGATTACATTGACATTCATAAAATTAAATGTGAGATATACATTATTAGCCTTGTTGGAGTTGCCTGGATTACTCTTAAGACCTAGTAGTTGTACATTATTTGGATGTTCTGAAGTTATCTTGGGAAAAGATGGATGTTATTCAAATTATCTTTTTTAACAGTGATTGAGATTTTTTAAAAGCTCTTATTTGGATTCATTTCCTATTAATACAACAAAAATATATTCTGAAAGGTTTATGAAATTTAACTCTTAATTTCCTTTATTGTTATATAATAACTCAAAATTTTAATACCTAAAAATAAAGGCTGATCAATATGAGTAAGAGGCAAGGAATGGCATTAGTTAAAAGAATACTTTATCATTTATATTTGCTGACATTACTATTACAGAGATTTGTCTTAGCTAAAAGTAAGTTTTTCTCTTTATACCATATGAGTAACCCTTACCAAGCATTTGAACATAGGTTTTGAGGAATATATTTTACAAATTGTGTTTGATGTTCACATACAAGTGCTTTAATATATTTCTTTCCTGGTGTTATATATTTATAATCACCTTTTCCACAGAACCATTATTGGAAGTACTGAGCCGTGAAGACCTACAAACTAACACTGAAGCTTTTCTGTATTGTATGGGGGCAATCAAATTCATTTCTGCCAATCCAGGATTTCTTAGTGAAATAGTCAACAAAGGTGCTGTGGAAATACTGATGAATTTGATAAAGCAAATAAATGAGAACACCAAGAAATGTGGTACATGTTCACCTGACTTGGGCCACTTGTTAGTTCAGGTAAGTGTCTTACTTGAAAAGGTTAGATGTGTAAAAATAGTTTTCATGTTACTTAAAGTCAGTTGCCATCTAAAAGAATGGGGCTATGAGAGGCCCCTACAGCTGGGGGAGGGAGCCGGGCCTCAGGGATCAAGAGTGGCCACTGCTCTGTGAGTGCTATGTGCCCATTGCCCTAGACAGGCTATTCCGTGGATTTTCACAGAGCAGCTTTCCACACAGTGTGCAGACGTTCATTTCCACTGCCCTGCAGAGAAAGCAGGCCTAGAAGGATGAAAAAAATTAACAGATGTCTGCAAAACAATTACACGTTATCATCAGAATTTTAAGAGGCAGTTTAGAGTTTTAAAGACAGTCCCAGCCTGATGATTGTTTATGATGATTGGTAGCCAGTGCTGTGACTCTTGTATCTGCAGTGACATTGAGTGGATAGTCGTTGAAGGGGGTGTGTAGATGACATGCAGCCCCAAGATTACAGGCATAAAGGTAACAAAACTGGATACATTTCACATGACCAGAGCAAGAAGACAAATTGGGTTATGTGTTAAGAGTTATATTACTTCTAATTGTGTTATGTGCTAAGAGTTTTTATTACTTCTTTAGTGGTAGATTAAATTTTATAGTTGAATTATTTTCATTAGAGCTTCTCCAGCTCTCACAATCTTTTTTAGATGAGATGTTACTCTTTAATAGCCTTTGTATATCAAATAATGGCATCTTTGATATAATAATTCATGAGACTTGAAATGGGCTTGTCAATTAATGAGGATTTACCGAGCATTCAGAGTACTCTAAGCCATTGGGAAAGTGTGTTAAAAATTAGATTTAGGCCCTGCCTTTTAGATTCTTAAAACATTTGTGATGATAATTAACTTTGAACTTTGTGCTCTATCTCCCTTTTGAAGAAGATTGTGAAAACCTCTTTTAGTCATGACCAATGCGAAATCCTACTGACATGCTATGTATGGGAAGACTTAAGAACATTATTTTTATGCTGCAAGTGTTATTGAATCATTCAAATTTTTCCCTCAGTAAAAAATAGTTATTTCTAATTATTGAATGATTATCTCTCCTGTTAAAATGCAGGAGATTATAAGGAAGAGCATAAAAATCACCTGAAACATTTTCCCTGCAAGGTAACACACTAACACATCTCCATTTTGGTAATTATTTATAAACATATATGTCATTTCACATAAGATTTTGCTTTTATCATGGAATCTGTTATTTTTAACAGTCACTTTCATTTTTTTTCCATCACCCTCATTCTTCCCTATGTATCCTTCTAGTTGATCCAGTTCGTCAATGTCAGTCAGCCAAAACCTTCTAATACACACATACATTTTCAAAAATGAGAAATTTTAGGTATGTCTCTTGCCCCGTTTAACAATACATAGTAGAAACTTCTTGAGACAACTCTATAGATTTGTTTGATTTTAAATTATTCTATAATAGTCTGTGATTAAGATATACCTCAAATTCTAAACCATTCTTATATTGAGATATTCACTCAATATTTATGCAATAGCTTTTGGGATTCTTGTCTAGTTAAAAAATCTTTCCAATTATGTTTGTGTGTGTATGTACACATTTCTTCTTGTCTAGTTAAAAACTCTTTCCAAATGTGTGTATGTATGTGCGTGTGTGTGTGTGTGTATATACATTTACACTTATATAAATATGTGTATGTATATACACACATACACACATTTGGAAAGATATATATATATATAGAGAGAGAGAGAGTTTGTTTACATCAGCTATATCACTATGTGTTTATATATGTGTATATATATGTAATCCCTTGGTATAAAGGATCGTTGAGCATTGAGTGTTATTGTAACCAACAACACTTCCTGTGCTCCTCTTTCCCTTTCCCTGGATTCCGCATCCTCATGTAGAAACTGACTCACAGGGCAGTTGCCCCCTCCTCTCCCAACATCCACCCTCTAGGGGGCGCTGAAGAACTTTCTCCTCACTGCCCATAGCCACTCACACCACCCCTGATGGCAGTTGGGTCCTGCCTAGGATCTGGCATGGGTGGGGCCTTCACTTGAGTCACAGCACCCCACACCCCTGTCCAGCATGAGAGCATGGAGCCCATTATCACTTCCACCTGAGAACATGCTCCTGCATGGTCACCAAGTGCCATTTGCATCAACCATATTATTGTGTATGTGTTTACAGATTTGGGGAGGAAGGAGACCTTGTTTTAGGCTTTGCCATTTGCAGAATCCCCTGAACTGAACATCTCCTCCTACTTAATTAGAACAAAGAAAGGTGTTTTGTATCATTTCAGTGATAAGATGTAAGCAACACTGACTTCATTACAAGAGAATATGAAAACCTGTCCTTGTGAATGTGTAACATTGACTGATTATTTTCGCCAGGCAATTCGTGCGCAAATTCGGCCAGACAAATCTGGCCAAAAGCAGAATTGTTTATTCACACACCAGCTTTCAGAACTTGATAACCCCAGCTTATAAGGTATTTTTAAAAGCAACTTTGTTCAAAGAAAGAATAAATAAATTTCTTGTGACTATAATGATAAAAATAATGTCTGCAAGCCAGAGGGAACATGACAAGGCCCAAAAAGATATAAGCAGGCAGTGCTGGGTGGTGTGACTGCCTCTCCTTTGTGACTTTCCACCAAAAACCTCAGTAGCTTTAGCACGCCTTCTGGGACCTCACCTTATAAAACTTTGTATGCTGTAGCATCTGGCACAGTGCTAGAGCCATTGTTTTCCCCTAAATCAGGTCTGTTTTGGTCTCCATTGCATGCCTTGCTGGGAATGGAGAAGAGTCCTCTGTCTATGTCATGATCACAACCAAGCCCAAATTCTCCTGGTGTCTCATTTGTCCTCTGTGTCTTCAGAACATTGTGTACAAAACTATTTTGCTGTAATTGAAGAAAATCTCAATGTACTTACATTACAGCTAGGTAATTTATATGTAGGTAATGTAACTGTTAAAACTCAGACTGACTTGAACCTGAGTTCTATTTATTGGTTTCATTTGTATTTCCAGACTTTTTTTTCTTTATAGCCTGATGCATTTGATTTGAATTCAATCCTTGGAGAAATGTATTCTTTCCTTATTTTAGAGACAGTATTTTTATAGTTAGTGCTGTTTGGCAGCGCCCCAGGTAACAGGGTTTGTTCTCCCTGTCCCCTTCCCTTCTCTGGCCTCAAACTCTGCAGCATCTCCCCAGAGGCTCCTATAGATCCAAATCCTTCCCCCACTCTGTGCTCAGTACCCCATAAATATCACATCCTTCTCTTTTCTAAATGGAAGTTTCTCGAGAAGGTCAGTCCTTTTCTTCCCTCACTCTGTTCCTTCTTTTGTTTTTTGAGTTTGGAGATTAAGAAAATGAATTAGAGCAATGTCTGTATATATGTATACAATAAACAGTTGGACATTTTGAGCCTGGCTATTTCAGAAAATAAATGGTAACATCAATGGGTGTTACGGAGTTATATAAGAGAACTGGATTTGGTGAGAGGAGAGAAGGAGATTGTGTAATTAGCTTATAATAAAACTTGAAGGTGCCAACAGAATAACCAAGTGGGCCAGTCAAGTAGGCAAGGGAGTATGAGCCAAGGCTCAGAAGAGAAAGCAAGGCCAAAGATACAGGGTGAGGGTTGTCCACATGAAGGCAATAGTTGAAGTCAAGAGAGACAAAGGTATAACCCAAAGAGAGAGTAGAGAAAGCATAGAGGGGGCCGATGACACATCCTGTAAAATGGCTTCATTTGTGGAAGGGGGAGAGAAAAGGAAGTGACAGGACAATTCAGGACAATGTGCAAGTAGAGAGTTTGCAAGCAAGCATGGGTCAGCTTGGCAAACGTGGCCACTTTGTTAGGATCAGTATGAGTAGGCAGGTGGCAGTGGGGTCATGGTGCAAGGGGTCCATCTCCTGGCACACTTTCTCGCTTACATGACTTTTTAAATTATTTATTTATTTGTTGGTTATGAAATCATATGATTTTTCTGTATTTTTTCAATTCAAAGATATTTTGATTGATATAGTTGATTTCTTTTTTAATTTGTAAGCCCTAGAGGGAGCTCCCCACTTTGGCTCATCTGGGTTCACTCCTGTGTTCAATATTTGTCATCAAAAACCCTGATGGTCCACTGGACACTGTACCCGTGAGTTGGGGCACACCTCAGCGCCACCACAGGGACCAGTGAGGAGTGCACTGCCTTGGAGCCTATGGCCTGAGCCGGCTGCTCAGCTGGGACACCAGCAGCCCACTCACCTCTGAGCTTGACTTTCCTGCCTCTAAAGGGCTAACTGTACCTGCTATAAAGGACAGCTGGGGAAATGACCTGTGATAATCTAGTAAAGCCCCTAGAATAAGGCATGGCCCAGAAAAGACCCTCATCAGAAATTTATTAAATAAAATAGGATCGGGATTACCAAAACCTGAAGCTTCAAAGAGTAATCATTTCCGATAAGAGAAAAATGTAATCACAAGAAATTAAGATGACAGAGTTCAAGACGGATTTCAAATCTTTGATTTTTTTTTTTTTAGATTTTTCTGGTTTTGACATGCCAACTGGTGAAGAATGCCAAAGAGAAGCAAATTGGAAGGGGGTGTTATGTCAGTGACATGGGTACCTATGGGACCCCAAGTTCTCGGAGCCAGTTACTCTGTGCTTCAGGATTTGGGGAATTTAAGACAAGTCTTCAGCTGAAGTCTAGGGATGCAATTAAGCAGTGATTTAAATTATATTAGTAATTAAGGTTTATACCAAAGTTGTTGGGGTCTTTTCAATCTTGCTTTAGTTATGTTTAATAGCTTTTAAATGTAGAAATCAATGCATTTGTATTTAGCTATTTAGAAAATTGAATTATTCTGAGTATGTATTCCTACACAGTATATTAATAAATTATGTTAATTTCCCTGCCAGCTGGAAGCCTACCTCTTCAGACCTTGAAATCAGAACCAAGGCCCAGTAGCCACCCAGTGGAAGGCTACTTCTACCCAATGGAGGAAATAAACTATATACCTATAAAATGGAAGCAAATATTCCCATACTTATATAATTTTAATTCAGCCAGATAATTTTATTGGAGATTGATAATTTAAAAAAAAAACTTAAACATTTCTTTTGAAGGGTTTGCTTTAATAGGTAGCAGCAGTGAGGTTATTTTTTTATTGTTTTAATTAAGGTATAACTTGCATATAGTGAAATGCTCAGCTATTATATGTTTGATGAGTTTGACAAAAGTAGAAAGCCATGTAACCCACACCCTTACCAAGATACAGATTTCTGTGACCTCAGAAATGTGCTCATTCCTCTTCTCCTTCATCCACATTCTCCTGCCCTGCAGAGAGAACCATTTTTCTGATCTCTTTCACCATAAATAAGTTTTGTCTTCATATAAATGGAATATATACAGTATGTACTTTTTTGTGTCTGGTACTTTTTTAAACTTTTATTTTGAACTAAGTATAAATTCATAAGATGTTGCAAAAATAGTACAGAGAGGCCCTGTGCCTCTACCACCACCTAGCTTCTCCCAGGGGTGACGTCTTACATAACTGGTGCACATTATCAAGACTAGGAATGGATACGGACACAGGACAGTTAACTAGAATACAACATCTGGCTTGTTTTGCTTAGCATACTGTTTTTGTAATTAGATAAAACTTTTTTAGGGCTTACAAGTCTTTAGTATTGATTACTAGGCTTGGTAATGTTTTAATGAGGTAATTGTTAATGAAAAGGGGACAGCTATTTTCTACTTCTGAAATTTCCTTCTTGTGAAGAATAGCCAGTATGTCTGGTCCCAGTGCAGTGGTTTTTACAACTAATTGGTCCCAACCAGTTGCAGAGTCCTTTGTTCCTTGTCCACTCCCACCACTTGCTTTACTTGACTAGCCTTAAAAAAAAAAATTCAGTAGTACACCAGCCTCTCACTTATCCAACTATCATGAGAGAAGAGGCATTTAGGGCCCTGGCCCTTTCTGTTTTCTTCTCTTCCCTTTCTTGGGAAGGAGCTGCCTGTAGGCAATTCATATTCTTCTCTGATTCTCCAGGGACAGCAGATCTGCAGACCTGGGGAGACCCTGAGCATGTAATGCCTTTGGTTTTGAACTTAGAAATTAGACTAAGGAGGGTGGAATTGGGGGAAGATTTCCATCATGCTTGGAGCATGTAGGTCATAGCAGAGCCAGGCATACTTTCCAATCCCAAACCCTCTGATTAGATTTATCTGCCTGGTCACAGGCTGCTCTGTCCCTGGAGGAGCAGAAGAGAGCACCCTGTCTTCTCATGGCAGCTCACTTCGAAAAGAGGAAGGGAAGAGAGGGACCAAGTAGGGGTTAGGCTGGCTGCGAATGCCTGGGTCCTGTCCCCAGCTCACCACTCAGGAAGTGAGGAGGGGAGGGTAGCCAGGAGCATTATGCTAATGGCATCTCCTCAGCAAAAAAGATCAGGGCAGAAATAAGTATCCATGCCTACCATTTCTGAGGAGACCCATTTGCTTTCAGTTGGTGCTGTGTCTGCTCAGCCTCACCTCCTCCCTGTGGATGCGTTAGTTGTGACAGTAGAGAAATGTCACTTGCTTCAACACGTGAAAGCTGGTGTCATTGCCTGGAAGTCTGAATGCAGTATCTTTCTCAGACTCCTTTCCTTATTTTGCTACATTGGCATTATACAGTTTCTACAACATTCAAAATGTCTGCAATTGATATATCTAATAGTCACAACTAGAAGAATCAGCTACCTGCTCATTTTACCAAGGTAACTAACATAGAGGCAGTATATGGAAAAAGAATAATAAACACAGGCAAATGTTAAATAGAGTCTCAAAGTAGGACACTGGAGGTTTGAGGAACACAGACTTGTTTCTGGCTAAGTAGGCCACCCATGGTAGGACTGTGCCAAGTGGGCCTTCAAGCCTAGACACTGAGGTTACTGAGTGTTACTGAGGTCTATAAACTAATATTACTTTCAAATGCGTAGATCCTAATAAATTCCAATAAAATGCTTAGAAATTTATGGTATTGGTTGTTTCATGTGTGTAGCAGCCTCTTACCACTGGTTCTTTTGTCTCAGAACCATACCAATCATACATGAGACAATATGAAACTTCTTGGGTTACCACATATGCTCTGGTTTTGGAATATATGTGGCCTCAACTGGGCACGAATCCAAAACAATGAATGTGCTTTTATTAATAGAGGGAGATGGGTTAGCTGAGGGTGGAAAATGGTGGCTTTGGTCTTAAATCATTTGATAGTGTTTGTGGTCTCTGGTGACTGTATTTATTCTTGGACATCATCAGCGGGAAGTAAACCATTTTGCAGTTGGCAGTTGAGTTGAAATAAAGCTCTGGGGACTTTGGTTATGGCTATCCCAGATGATGGAGAAAAGATTTTAGAGAGAAATGCCAAGTAGGGTAGAGGAGGCAGAGGCCCCGGACACCAGCCTACTTAGAAGCTGCTGGGCTTTCTGAGCTTCAGTTTCCCTTCTGAAAAGTGGGGCACCCTATAGCCTCATAGGGTTGTTTTAGGAAGCAAAGGAGAGGGAGCTCGTGATGTAGTCTTCTAACTTATGAAGTAGCTAGTTGGTCAGATCCTTTGCAAAACAGTGTTCAATGTATAGAAGTAAATGAAATTAGACCTCGATGCTGGTTTTGGTTTAGAGTAACTTCTAAATTCTTTTTTTTTTTTTGAGATGGAGCCTCAAGCTATCCCCCTGGGTAGAGTGCCATGGCATCACAGCTCACAGCAACCTCCAACTCCTGGGCTTAAGCGAGTCTCCTGCCTCCGCCTCCCAAGTAGCTGGGACCACAGGTGCCC
>CAUYQV010014898.1:0-13442 GCA_963574575.1 Galagoides demidoff | reverse complement strand
TGATGAAAGCTGGAACAGGCTCGGCGCCAGCCACATACACATTCTAGGGGGCCCGGGCTAGATTCGAACCCACCAAACAACAATGGCTGCAACTAAAAAATGGCCAGGCGTTGTGGCGGGCACCTGTGGTCCCAGCTACTTGGGAGGCGGAGGCAGGAGACTCGCTTGAGCCCAGGAGTTGGAGGTTGCTGTGAGCTGTGATGCCATGGCACTGTATCCAGGGGGATAGCTTGAGGCTCCGTCTCAAAAAAAAAAAGCAGATGAGCAAAAAGAAAGGTCCGTGCATAATTTTCGTGATATTTGCCACCACGGACAAGCAAAACATCTTCACATCATCTGAGTGGAGACTGCAGGCCCCAGGTTGGACAACCCTGGTAGGGGTAGATGCCCCCTTTCTTACCGAGTATGTTATCAAGAGCATCCTCTCTTCTGGACACCATTTGGAAGTAAGTACTTGATCTAGTTTCCTCTTTTACTCTTAAAGTGCTTTTGAATCGTCAAACAAGGCAAGCCATTTGGTGATTTCTATTCTTGGCACTTGGGGTTATTTGGGATGGGGATGAGGGGAAAATTAGTTTTTGTTCTGAAATACTCTTGGAGATTCTTAGTAATCTATGCTCTGCTGGGGAGGAAATAGCCTAGAAGAGTCTCTTAGGAAGTCTGCAAAGCAAAAAGAGAATAAAACAATGGGAAGACAACAACAACAAAATTCAAAGAAAGATAAAAGACCAAGAACTTAAAATCTATAAATTTATGTATGCAATATTCCTTAATGAATTAGTTGTGAGACTTCAAAGCAGTATGGCTTGCCTGGAACACATCAGCAATCTTAGCTGGATTGTGGAGGCTTCAGGGAGGCCTGCTAACTCCTCCAGGCCTCAGCCTCCTCACCTGTCCAGGTTAACTGGGAAAGAGGCATCTCAATAGAGACACAAAAGCTGGCATCGACTCTGATGAAGTTCCTGTCTGAGAACTTCTCTCTCTCTCCTTTGTCCTGTCTAGAGAGAGAGAGAGAGAGGGAGAGGGAGAGAGAGAGCAGAAGTTACTGGGATATGGATTTTGATCCCATATAAGGAAGAACTTTCTATTAATACAAAGTTTCCCAAAAGTGGAATGGAGCACTTTGTAAGGTGGAAAATTCTTTAGTACTGGGAATATTTGAATTGTCCTGGATAAAAGAATGTATTGGCCAGGCACAGTGGCTCACTCCTGGAATCCTAGGACTCTGGGAGGCCGAGGTGTGTAGATTGCTGGAGCTCAGGAGTTTGAGACCAGCTCAAGCAAGAATGAGACCCTATCTCTACTAAAAATAAAAAAAACGAGTCAGGTGTGGTAGCACAGGCCTGTAGTCCCAGCTACTGGGGAGGCTGAGGTAAGAGGATTGCCCGAGCGCAGGAGTCTGAGGTTGCCGTGAGCTATGATGCCGCCATATCCAGAGTGACAGAGTAAGACTCTGTCTCAAAAAAAAAAAAGAAAAAATCTATTAAGTGGCTTCCAAGTTTCCTGATATCTTTCAAATATTGGTGTTTCTAAGAAACGTGAAGGTGAGGACCTGAGCTCCTGTCCTGTCCCATCTTGGGGGAGAAGGAGAAGTAGCTCTGAGCTCAATGCTGCCCACAACATTTTGCCGTACTGAATGAAGGATTATCCCCCCAGCTCTCGCTCGGCTCTCTGCTGGTCTTTTCCCTATACATCAAGAGTGCTAGAGATTTTAAAACTTTGTGGTAAAGTAACTACAAGCTTCATGCTACTTCATCAAAAAGAGGAAGTTGTTTGAATTTGAATGTATGTACCATTTTAGAGCAGGAAGAGGCCTTGGAGCTTATGTAATCTAGTCCCTGTATTTTATAAAAAAGAAAATTGAGACCTGAGCCCAGAAAGACTTGTTACTTGCCAAAGTCATGTGATTATGTCATAGTAATTACATTTGAGTAAATAAATTAATACTTAGTAAATAACAAATGATTCTTTATCAGAAATGTAATCTGCTCCTTCAAAACAAAAGACAACCATAGTGCTTCCAAAGAGCTTACTAGAGTTGAAGGGGAGTTAAGGAAGTTACCCAACAGTTTTCCTATGCTTTTCTCAAGATATATGAGCATTTTTAAGCTCTCCTATTTCTCCAGGGTATGACAGATCTTCATTAGAGACCTGGTTTGAGGACTGTATTGAACTCTGCTTGTGCCTTCCTTAGCTATGACATTTTTTCCTCCAGTCTTGGGCCAGAGAACAGCTGTAATGTACTCAAGGTGCACACTGGGGCCATATTCTCTCTAAACAAAGTTCTCTATAGCAGTTCCCAAGAAGAAAGTCTTCCCCCTTATAGTTAATTGAACATCCTTGTAAATCTCCTAGAGAATGGCAAAATCTAAACAAGTTCTGTTTTCAATTTGTCTTCTTGAAAACCATACTTCACCCACATGAAACTAGCTAGCATGCTTCAAATGCGAAGGCTTCTAGGTACTTTCTGAGTTGGTTCTGACTCATGTCTTACCTACCTATTTATTCTTGATTAAAAAAAAATAAAATAAAATAGAGCAGAAAAATGAGGGCTGTCTTACAACATAAACGATGTGATTATTTGCACACCCTCATCTTTTTATTTTTACCACTTAAAACACTTTCTTTTTCCTTCAAATAGGTACAGAGTTCAGGTAAGTAACATATTTTGAAAAAGAATTTTGAGTGGGGAATTTAAACTTTAGAAGTTCAGCAATTGAAGGAAAAGCACTGCCGCGTCATGTGCAATGATCTAATCAGATTTCTTTTCAGAATGACTAGTAGATTTTCATGATGTCACTTGCCAATCCAAAAACCACAATAGGTTTCCTATGGGGATCCTTTTGGATTAAATATGACTTTGTAAACCAGGCAGCCTATCATTAGCTTTTCCTTTCCCTACCAAACTATGTTTTTAATTCACTCTGCACTCCCACCCTGACACATTCTGTTTCTTGGCCAGGCTTTTCTCCTTACCATGCTCCCGTCCCCATGTCTTCTTGTGCATGGACTTCTTCATAAGTTCCTTACACAGCAGTCCATACCTCTTTTCTACTCTTCAGGACCATAACCTCCTCCAAGAACTGGCTTAAAGATGTTTCTCTTTTAGAAATACTCCCCATCTAAGTCCATCCAAGACTGTGTTCTGTCACTTGCTTATTCTGAGAGTCACTTCATATTTTGTTTTGTTTTTGCATTAATTCCATGTAAAAAGCTTTCCATCTGGAGGAGATGAGGTTGGGAGAGACTTCACAGATACCTCATCATTCTCCAGATGAGGAAACTGGGGTTCAGATAGTTTGAGTGATTTGTCCAAGATCACACAGGACTAGAAGCCACATCTCCAAGACCATGCTATTTTCACCACACCACATTGCCTCTTGGTTTCATACGTGTCGTACTAAAAACTGAGAAAAATAGAAATAGTATCACATAATATATAAAGAAAAATACATAGCTGTGTTAGTGTGCTGCTTATGTTTCTATATCTAAAAACTGTGGCTGTCAGTTTTGACCACTTACCATGAAGGAGGAGCTGAGCTAATTGCTTTTCAAGCATTCATTAACTGGTATGCTGTGCCAGAGACTACTGGGCCACGTTCCTCAGCCTTCTCACATTTAGATGCAGCTACCACCCTGTGCTGAGCTCTGGCCAATGGAATGGGCGTAGAAGATGAACAGTTTCTACGGTTGGCCCATCAAAGCCTTTGCAAACCTTCATGGCCCCTCCTTCTGCTCTGCTAGTTGGTGACCTCGGAAGACCAAGCTGAAGATGGTGGAGTCATATGATGAGTTGAGTGTGGTCCCAAGTCACCATTTGGAGGAGAGATGTCTGGTGATCAGATGGACCCACTTTGAACTATAAACATGAAAAAGAAATAAACTACCACTGTGTTAGGCTACCAGGATTTTGGCTAGCATTTACCTGAAGTAATACATATTCTTTACTTAATTCCCACAACATCCTTGTGAAATATATATTACACCATTTTATAAAACGGAAAACCAATAATGAAAGTGGTCACACTTCTTGCCTGAGCCACAGACAAAATTTGAACCCAGGAGTGTCTGACTCCACATACCTGCCTCTCTCTCTCCCTCCTTTTCTCTCTCTCTTTTTCTTTCTTTTTAGATTTTTCTGACTCCTCATTCTTTCCCTCCCCTTTTACCTCCCCCCTTTCTTTTTTGAAGACGGAGGAGGTTCGTCTCGTGATGAACTTCAAGTTAGGGACTTTCATAGATATGAACCATTTAATGCACCTACACAGAAGAGCATCAACTCTGCCCAGCACCAACAGATGGCAGTAGCGGCTATCTGTGGACTATTGCTTCAAATTTTAGAAGAAATAGGTTTAGGAATATCATGAAATAAAACCTAATCTGTGCGTGTATAGAGGAATTTCTGAATGCCTTGCTGCCTTTCCTCTGGTGAGGTATAATTTCATCTTCTTGAGAATCCTCACTGCCAACTTCCCAAACTCCTGGGCTTTCTATCGTCCTCTCTGAAAATGAGGAAATTGGCCTAGAATCATGAAATAATCAGTATGTTTCCTTCAGATTATGACATTCCACTGTGCACATGGGAGGACATATCAAGAGTTGGACCTCCATCAAAACTGGTAAGCTTCCAGTTCACGCTGGGCTGCTCCCTCCCAGGCGGAATCCGGGTAGGTAGGATGGAACGCTGTTATGTTCTGTGGTTACTCTTGACAACAGATAAACCAGGCTATACTAATGCTAAATTTATTTATTTATTTATTTTGCTTCTCTATATTTTGAAATTTTCTTTCAGTGAACCATGTACTTATATAATTAAGATAATACTGAGAGAAAGAAATCACACACAAGGACACTCAAAACAAGAAAGTGAGGGGACATCCTTTTATAAAGAATGACAGAGCAGAAAGACTGATGAACCGGTTTTTGGATCATGACTGTCCTGGGCTCCAGGCTCTACTTACTTACCACATGGCGTTAGGCAAGCTTCCCAGCCTTCCTGAGACTCAGTTTCCCCATCTGTACAAAGGAGGAAGATGATAAATCTATACCACAGGGCTTTGTGAGGATTGAACCCAACATGAGCCAGGGGACCTGAGGATGAGATGTTGAGGGTGGTATGGGTGAAGAATGTGGGATTAGGTTAAAATGGTTTTCATTGACAATAAAATCATGACAAGCAATTATATGCTAATTATTTTCTTTCACTTACCATATTAACCCAAGTTATGTTCTAGCGTGTATGCAACTTGAATTCCTGTGTTCCTCATCATCATGTGTTCCTCAATACAGAAGTCACATCTTTTTATTTTCCAGGATGCCTGGTTTGTGGGCACTGGAAGAGTACAGGAAAGTCAATGTTTCTCGAGCAGCGGAATTCAATCACTCTCCTGACAGTGTCTATAATTGTTCAATTTCAGATTTTTACAGAGTAGTTTTTGGCCAGGGCTGGGCTTGAACCCACCACCTCCAGCATATGGGGCTGGCGCCCTACTCCTCTGAGCCGCAGGTGCTGCCCCAGAGCAGTTTTTATGGCATGGCAGAGGGCCATAAAGAAGAGGGAAAGAAGGTCCAGTGCAATGCCCGCCATGCTGTGATGATTACAGGACTGTCTTGACAATAGGTAGCCACTCACTACATGTGACTATTTGAATTTACATGTATAAAAGGAAATATAGTTAAAGACACAGTTCCTCATACGAGCCACATTTCAAGTGCTCTATAGCCACATGTGGTGAGTGGCTGTGCCACAGATCTGAGCAGATAGAGAATATTTTCTTATCAAAGAGTGTTCCACTGGAGGATGCTCTAGAGCTCTGCAGCAAGCCCCCAAAACTGGAGAAAGAAAACTTCCAAAGGCAGGGCCTTAAGGCCAAAAACTCCTTTTCTCAATATTGATTAACTTGAAAACTGTTAAATGCCAACTTATGGACCATATAAATGGCTACTACTTATTAAGCACTTAGTATATGTGAGACATAATGCCCAGCACATTGCACACATCATTTATCTAATTCTCACACCCTGAACGGTAGGCATTTCTACTACTGTCATAGTTATTACTACTAATAAATAACAATTATTGCAATTATTATGAATTAATAATTTTTATTAATACATTTTAGAAATGAGAACACAGAGGCTCAGAGAGGTTGAATAACTTGCTGGAGAGCTCACAGCTTGCAAGTGGCAGAGCTGGGATTCAAACTCAGCACTTACCTGGTTCCACCTTGCGCTAATCACTGTGCTCTGTTGCCTTTCCCCGCATCATGCCTCTCTAAGGCACAGTTCAGGAGCAGTCACTACTCTCAAAGATTTTCAATCAAGTGTAGAAAATAAATGGATGGAAATGTATACAGTTAACAATAATTACAGAACAAAGTCTGTTAAAGAAAAACGAAAGATGTAGTAAAAGGAAATACAGACTGGATTGGAGATAAGAAAACCAGTAAAGAGAGTATTGTATTAGTCAGGCCATAATCAGGATAGGGTATAGGAGTTGAATAATAGAGGTGGTAGAAATATAAAAAATATAAAGAAAGAATACTTATCACAAAGGGACTATTTGGATCTGGGGAGGAAGAAAAAGGGAAGTGTGGTTACTATCTGTATGATGACCCTCTCCCCTCTGTGGTGATTCGGTGATCCTCACCTCCTGGTATCCATGCCCTGGTGAGTCTCTCCCACATTAAAGCTGTTACCAGAAGGATACAGCAGAAATGATGGTATGACTTCTAAGGCTGGGTCATAAAAGGCATTGCGGCTTCCACCTGCCCTTGGATCGCTCACTCTATGAGAATCTAGCCACTGTGGTGTGCAGCCGCCCAAGAAGCCCTGTAGGGAAGCCCACATGGGAATGAACCTGTGGGACATAAGAGGTGCTTACTGTTGTTTTCAGCCACAAAGTTCTGGGGTGATTTACTATGCAGCAATACATAGCCAATAGAGGAGACATTAGATTACTTTTGATTTTAAATTTGGGTGGAGATAATTACCCATTTTCAGTCTTTTCAAAACATAACCCATATAAGTTAAGTCACTTTGTGATACAATCTTATATGGACTTTCGTTCAAGGAAACAACTCTCTGGAAACCGAAAAGTAGATAAGCATTATTTAAACCTTTACAACAGCCTTTCCTAAAAGTGCCATGGGGGAACTACCTTCAAAATTCTTAGCTGATTAAAAAAAAAAAAAATCTCCTTTTTCCATCTTATCCTCAACATTACCTTGATGCCAAATTAACCCCCAAATCCATCTCTGAGATCTTTCTAAAAACTATACTATAAACTTCAGTCAAGTAGGCTTTTCTTGTTTTCTTCTTTGAGGAGAGTTCTATTACATAGTTCTGTGTTAATTTCTGTCTTTTCAGCTTTCGCATTTTCTCATGTCAGTCAGCCCTCTCCAGCCCCATGAGTTCTGCATTCATGGATTCAATAAACCTTCATCTGAAAATATTCAGGGTAGGGGGAGCATACTTTTTTCCTTGTCGTTATTCTCTAAACAATATAGCACAACAACAATTTATATAAGATTTATATTGTATTAATATTGGTATCTTTAGTAATCTAGAGGTGATTTGAAATCTATGGGAATATATGCATAGGTTACATGCAAATACTATACCATTTTATATAAGGGACTTGAGCGTCTGTGGATTTTGATGTCAGAGAGGCTCCTGGAACCAATCCCTCACAGATACCAAGGTATGACGGCATTCTGCATGACAAAGGGGAACCCGGGAACCATTCTGAAAGCAAAGAATCCTTTTATTAGGGGGAAAGGAGGAAGAGAAATGAGAGTCTCCATGTCACAACTACAAATAAGCAAAAAAAAAATTCTCTGCAATTTTGGTTTTTTTCATCCTTACGCTCACCAAAGAAACCCATCCCTGGAGGAAACCTGGTTCAGGACAGTCCACTGACGATCTGTGTGACACTGAAGATGTTGGATAGAATTTCTGTGTCTCGGCTCGGCGCCTGTGGCTCAATCGGCTAAGGCGCCAGCCACATACACCTAAGGTGGTGGGTTCGAATCCCCAGCCCGGGCCCGCCAAACAGCAATGATGGGTGCAACCAAAAAATGGCCGGGCATTGTGGCGGGCGCCTGTGGTCCCAGCTACTTGGGAGGCGGAGGCAGGAGACTCGCTTGGGCTCAGGAGTTGGAGGTTGCTATGAGCTGTGATGTCATGGTACTCTACCCAGGGGGATAGCTTGAGGCTCCATCTCAAAAAAAAAAAAAAAAAAGAATTTCTGTGTCTCAGTTTCTTCATTTGCAAAATAGTAGTGTTTTCTTGCTGGCTTGTGGGAAGATTAAAGGAGTTAAACACTTAAAACATTTACGTAGTGGCTACCAATTGGCTGTATTCAATAGCTATTAAAGTTATTTCATCTGAATTATTCAAAATACAGTGTCTTTAAATGGTACTCACAAATGATAACTCATTTCAGATTCTGGTACTTAAGCATCCCTTCTGAAACAAACTTTTTTTGACTCTTTTGGTATGTTGACAGATAGAAGTCTTCTTTTTCTTTTCTTTTCTTTTTTTGAGACGGAGTCTCACTAAATCACCCTTGGTAGAGTGGCATGGCCTCTCAGCTCACACAACCTCAAACTCTGGGGCTTAAGTGATTCTTTTGCCTCAGCCTCCCAAGTAGCTGGGACTATAGGCACCCGCCACAATGCCCGGCTATTCTTTGTTGTTGTTGTTGTTTCATTTGTCATTGTTGTTTAGCTGGCCCTGGTGGGTTTGAAACTGCCAGCCTGGGCGTATGTGGCCAGTGCCGTAACCACTGTGCTACAGAAACTGAGCCAGAAGGCTTCTTCTATCATTGTGTGGACAAGGTGGCTGTGATCTTGGTTTGGCACTGAGTAATATCCATCACTCTGGACACAAAAGCTGTAAGCACTCTAGTTCAGATTTATATCATGATACACAAGTATGTGAGAGATAACTTCTATGACTAAGTCCTTTTCTTATCTTTTTGTATTTTTGTTTCTAATTCTGAATATTGAAGGTGGAAATATGGGTATTTAAGGGAAGAGTCATATTTCGATGTGTCTATGTGTCTATATTGTTAGAAATAATGATTCAATACGTTTAAAGTCAATATTTAATTATTTATTATAAATAAATTAAAAACTAAATAAAAAATGATTGCAGATGATGGACAAGGGGAATAGAGATAGGAGGAAAGTAGAACAGAAAAAAACAGGTTCACATTCAGACCACAAGACCTATGCTGAGAAATTCAGAGTCTTTTACAAAAGTGACAGCTCAAAGTCTGGCCCTTTTAGACAATGGCCTGTCTTACTAAAACTTTACTCCTCCCCCGGGGTGATTCAGCCCCAAGGTCTTTGGACACCAAAAGGATAGGCTCCCACAGGTGGAACTACTCTCTCTTAGAGAGTGTGAACACAGGGGGTTACGAAGATTTATGAAAAAAGACATAAGACACTAAGCCCCTACTATGTGCCAAATACAGGTCTGGGTACTTTGGTTGTATCAGTAGACAAAAAGTCAAAGATACCTGTCCCCAGGGAGCTTACATTCTAGAGGAAGGATACAGAAAATAAACACAAACATGGTATATAAATAAATTACAAAGGATGTTGGATAACTGCAATGGAAAAAAGAAAAAAAAAGAGTAAGGGTGATCAGAAGACAGGTGGCAGGTAGAAGTTTGGCGTATAATATGGCCATAGGGGCAGCCTTATAGAGAAGGTAGGGGTTTGCACAAAATCTTGAAGAAGTGAGGAAGTTGATCAACTGTCAACTAGGACAACTAGGACAAGTAAGACACTAAAATCAACACAAACCAGTCTCTCAGAGAAGTGAGGGGAAAATGCCCCTCCCCTCCCATTTCTCAGTATGACAAGACACCAATTGCCCACAAGGCTTCCCAGGGGCTTAATTACCCATCTTGAAATTTGTGTGCATGATCTAATTGAGGTTAACCTTGATGTCCTTCCTATACCTGGACTGTGTTCTGATTCCAGATTTTATTTATGTTAAAATCAGAAATAATGTAAAATGATAAAAGTAAAAAATAAATCAACACAATTAAAATAGTTAGTGAAAAAAATAGTTCGGTTAAAAAATACAAGCCTAGGCTTGGCGCCTGTGGCTCAAGCGGCTAAGACGCCAGCCACATACACCTAAGGTGGCAGGTTCGAATTCCCAGCCCCGGCCCGCCAAACAACAATGATGGCTGCAACCAAAAAATGGCCGGGCGTTGTGGCGGGTGCCTGTGGTCCCAGCTGCTTGGGAGGCTGAGGCAGGAGACTCGCTTGAGTCCAGGAGTTGGAGGTTGCTGTGAGCTGTGATGCCATAGCACTCTACCCAGGGGGATAGCTTGAGGCTCCGTTGCAAAAAAAAAATAAATAAATAAATATAAGCCTAAGCTCAGCACCCATAGCTCAGCAGTTAGGGTGCTGGCCACATCCTCTGGGGCCTGCTAAACAACAATGACAACAACAACAACAACAACAATATAAATAGCCAGGCATTGTGGTGGGTGCCTAGCTCCAGCTACTTGGAAGACTGAGGCAAGAGAATTGCTTAAGCACAAGAGTTTGAAGTTGCTATGAGCTGTGACTCCATGGCAGTCTACTCAGGGTGACATAGTGAGACTCTGTCTCAAAAAAAATACAAGCCCAACAAAATATGATGTAAGGGTTCAGCCTCCCGTAGTTAATATACATAATAAAAACAAAACAAACTTAGAGCTAGGGACTGATCCATGGTCCTTACATTTAAAGGTGGATGGTCCCTGGCCCAACTCTTTAAAAAATTTTCTCTTCTTGGAGACCATGCCTGTGGCTCAAAGGAGTAAGGCACTGGCCCCATATGCCAGAGGTGGCAGGTTCAAACCCAGCCCTGGCCAAAAACTGAAAAAAAAAAAAAAATTTTTTTTTCTTCATGTCTTACTCTTTCTTTCTTTCTTCCCTTTCTTCCTTCTTTTGAGACAGTGCCTCAAGCTATTGCCCTGGTAGAGTGCCATGACATCGACAGCTCACAGCAACCTCCAACTCCTAAACTTAAGGCATTCTCTGCCTCAGCCTCCTAAGTATCTGGGACTACAGGTGCCCACCACAACGCCCATCTATTTTTTGGTTGTAGTTGTCATTTTATTGTTTGGCAGGCCCGGGCTGGATTTGAACCCGCCAGCTCTGGTGTATGTGTCTGGCGCCTTAGCCACTTAAGCTACGGGCACCGAGCCCATATCTTACCTCTTCTTTTTACCTTCATCCTCTCATGTCTGCCAGCCACTCAGAGAAAACTCACAACACAGCTTAGAACTGGTTCCCAACAGAACATATCTAGTAAAGCCCATTATAGTATAGTTGCTAAATCTATCTAGGATAAACATTCAATTCAAGTCCACAACTATTTATTGAGCCCTACTATGTGCCAAATACAGGTCTGGGTACTTTGGTTGTATCAGTAGACAAAAAGTCAAAGATACCTGCCCCTAGGGAGCTTACATTCTAAAGGGAGGATACAGAAAATAAACACAAACATGGTATATAAATAAATTATATAGGATGTTGGATAACTGCAATGGAAAAGAGAAAAAAAGCAGTAAGGGTGATCAGAAGATAGGTGGCAGGTAGAAGTTTGGCATATAATATGGCTATAGGGTTAACCTTATAGAGAAGGTAGAAGTTGCACAAAATCTTGAAGAAGTGAGGAAGTTGACCAACTGTCCCAAGCAAAGGGAGCAGCTGGTGCCAACGCCCTAGGGAGGCAGTGTGCTCAGATATTTAAGGAGCAGTTCTCTGGGCTTGATTCATTTTTCAGACCTCATATAGCTGGGACTTCTCAGAGCGATTTTTCTTTTCTCAGTTGATTCTCAGATAATAATCAGCACTGACCAAAGAACGTTTTGGTACTCTAGGAACAAAGTTACAATATATTATCTTGCATAGGTAGAAAATGCTAGCATAGTATAAAGTCATTCCCATTCATTTAAAAAAAATTACCTTTAAACACATGCAATGACTTTCACTTAGGCCTCAAAACTTCATTTTAAAATCAGGGGTTAGGCAAAACACAGAGGTACTTTTCCTATGACTTCTCTCACATCTCTCCCTCCTCTCCTTTCCACCATGGAAGTGTGGAACCATGGTAGATAGTATAATTGGTGAGCAGCAGGAGAAAACTAAGGCGGCCATCATGATAGGCTTGAAAATAGATCCTCAAAATAAACCATGTATTTCGAGTTTAGCTATTTCTGCTTAGCAATTTCCCCCAACTTCAAGAAGAGGAGTAAAAGGACTGTGGGTGAGAACAACCTTCCATTGCAGCCCCTTCCCCGAAAACGTATAACCAAGTTTAGTCTTAAGGTCCCAGAATCACCCTGCTATAAATCCCGTAAGTCTTTTTTATCTGTTAGGATTGACGGGGCTGCATATGAAGCATATGAAACAAAAATATCAAACTAATATAAAAATAGATTATAAAGTTGTATTATTATTATTATTATTATTTTTAGAGATAATTTCATTTTGTCACCCTCGGTAGAGTGCTGTGGCGTCACAGCTCACAGCAACCTCCAACTCTTGGGCTTAGGCGATTCTCTTGCCTCAGCCTACCCAGTAGCTGGGACTACAGGCGCCTGCCAGGACACCTGGCTATTTTTGTTGTTGTTGTTACAGTTTGGCTGGGGTGGGGTTCGATCCCCCCACTCTTGGTATATGGGGCCAGTGCCCTACTTACTGAGCCACAGGCGCTGCCCATAAAGTTGTATTCATATAGATCTACAGCAAATACTTTTGGCCACTAATTCTACAAGGACAGTGTATTCTGATATAAGCAAAAACAGATTGTTTTTGCACAGCCAGTTTACTAGGGCAGATGAGCGTGTGACCTAGAGATGAAGCCATGATGAAAGGGAGCCCTGGAGTGGGAATGAGAGCTTCCCTAGATCTCTGGGGCTGTAAATCTTGTAAGCCTTTTTTAACCTGGGTTCTACAGGTTAATCCAACTGTGTCTTCCATTCTTTTGAGAGCCACGAGGGGAGTCCTTCCAAGAGCTTTAGATGTGTGTCTCCAGCTATCATTTGGACATTCCTCATATACTTCTATCCGGTTCACCTGCCAAGTCAGAGACCTGGAAGTCTTCCAGCCTTTTCTTCCCTCACTCCCTGTATTGGTCAGAGAAGCATCAGGGGAGTAGAACCATCACGGACATAATGGACTAAGGACTTTTTTTTTTTTAAATTAAATGATAGCTGTGTACATTAATACAATCATGGGATACAGTGTGGTGTTTTCATATACAATTTGAAATATTTTCATCAGACTGGTTAACATAGCCTTTATGTCATTTTCTTAGTTATTGTGTTCTACTTTTAGAAAGATTCACTTGTACCCTTGTGAGATAAACCATAGAGGTGATCCCGCCAATCACCCTTCCTCCACCCATTCTTCCCTCCCCATATT
>CAUYQV010014897.1:0-16521 GCA_963574575.1 Galagoides demidoff | reverse complement strand
TGGGGTTTTCACATGCAATCCAAAATACTTCCATCAAACTGATCAACACAGCCTTCATGTCATTTTCTCAGTTATTGTTTTAAAACGTTCTGATTCTACTCTTAGAGAGATTCACTTGTACCCCTGAGTCAAGTTCTTATGCGTGGGGTGCCTTTTGGACACTGAGCATTGATTGGTTCCTCATTGGCTCTGAAGAATGAAGGGACCAGAAAACTGGTCCAATGTTAGTGCATTAATTAATTTTTTTGGAGGGTAAGGGTCACTGCGTAACAAATTGCCACAAACTGGGTGGCTTAAAACAAGAGAAATGCACTCCCTTGTGATTCTGGAGGACAGAAGTCCAAGGTGACAGCAGGCCTAGCCTCTTTGGAGACTTTAAAAAGAGTCAACTCCATACCTTTCTTCTGGCTTCTGGGGGCTGCTGGCAATCCTTGGCGTTCTTTGGCTGGGGCTGCCTAACTCCAGCTCTGCCTCAGACTTCAAGCGACTTCTCTTGGCCTCTCTGCATCTCCTTTTGCCTTCCGCTTATCAAGACACCTGTCTAGGGCTTACCCCAAATTCAGCGTGATTTCACTTTAAGATCTATAATTTAATGTAATCAGCCAAGCCACTTTCTCTGAATAAGGTCTCATTCGTAGATTCCAGATGGGTGTATCTTTGGGGGCCACCACTCAACTGCTGGCTGCACGTGGCCATTCCTTTGAGAAGGTGTGTTGTGTAATGGGGTTGAGGCTCACTGGAAACACCACATGCTGATACATTTCGAAGGAAAGGAAAGACTGAAGCTCATTTTCCATGAAAATGGGAGGTAATCAGACCCTTCATTTTTGAAGGTCTATATGGTTCTACCTGACTCCAAGGAGAATCAGAAAAGGGGGTAGTTCTAAGTCCAACAAGACCAGACCCCTGGGCTGCTACTTTTGACCCAACTCTGGGTGAGCTACAAATGGCCTAGGGCAGGGTTGGAATAGCTCAGTTCACAATCCCCAAGATATGGAATCAACCTAAGTACCCATCAACTCACAAAAAATAAACAAACTGTGGTATATGTATACTGTGGAATACCATTCAGCCATAAAGAAAGTTAGAAACTTTACATCTTTGTATTTACCTAGATGGATTTGGAGCACATTCTGCTAAGTAAAATATCATAAGAATGGAAAATCAATCAGCCAATGTGTTCAATACTAATGTGAAACCAGTAGATGAACAACTCCACACCCACACAAGAGAAAAACACAATTAAATTCAAGTAGTGGGGAGGGGAAGGAGGGAGGAGGAGGGACAGGAGTTTGTAAGCTCTCACCTAAGGGGTTCAACATAAGGGTATATGGCACCTCCTGGGTAAAGGGCTCAACTACACTTTGAACTTTACCTAACAAGCAAAAACAATGTAACTTAATTGTTTATACCCTCATATTAATCTGAAATTTAAAAAAATAAAGTTTAGGGCGGTGCCTGTGGCTCAAAGGAGTAGGGTGCTGGCCCCATATACTGGAGGTGACGGGTTCAAACCCAGCCCCGGCCAAAAATAAATAAATAAATAAAGTTTACAAGAAAAAAAAAGGCAACAGTAAAATCCCCCTAACTAGTCCTGATCCTTCCCTGACTGAGGTCTCAGAACTGCCTTCAGGGTCACTCCATGCGCCCCCGGGAACCTCCTCCTCAGCCCTATTGCAAACAGTGCCCCTGAAATGTCCCCACATGTTGCAAGTTCTGAGACGTCCTGGACACATGTTCATAGAGGTTGGTTTCAGAATTGCTTAACTACTGTCAGAATATTGGGCCCTTCCCAGTCTGGGGACAGACCAAGACAGACAAGAGCCTGTCCCCCCTTCCCAGAGGCAGGGACTTTGAGGAGTACTTTATTTAACCCCTTGGGCACCAGTAACCGAGCCCACTGTCTCAGGTTCCTGAGCAAGCGCTGGCCAGCAAGGCGAGTAGAATCCTTGGGAGAGAAGCACAGTGAAGAAAGTGGAAGAGAACGTAACAGCCCTCACCCCTAATTAGCCCGGATGAGAGGATGGAGGCGAATTATTTCTCCTTTATTATCAGTTTGCTCGCTTGCTCTCTCCGGGTTTTCTAACAAGTGTATGTTCTGTTTATCATCAGAACCAAGAAGCATTTGCATGGGGTTGAAGGAGAGTGAACATGCTGGAATAAAGCAGGAGGTGCTCAGACATTCATCTGAGCAGCCACCGGTTCAGCTTTCCTTGGACATAATAACTCCAGATTTCAGGGATGATAGGAGTTGAACAGTCCTATTCAGGCTCTCAGATAAATGTACATGGTATTCACATAATGGCTCATATTTCCTTATCAAGACTGTGCCTGTTGGTAACCAAGACACCTGTCATAGCTGAAGATGAAGAGAGAGACAGATGTACCCACGTGCACTACACACACGTCCCAACCCTGTGTTAGTTTCTTAGGGCCATCATAATAAACTACCAAAATCTGGGTGGCTTTAAACAATAGAAATCTATTCTCTCGCAGTCCTAGAGGCTAGAATGCTGGAATCAAGTTGTTGGCGGGGTCACATTCCCTCTGAATCCTCTACAGGACAATCTGGTTCATGACTTTACTTCTTTTTTTTTTTTTTTTATGACTTTACGTCTTTTGTCACCAGTAATCCTTGGTGTTCCAACCCCCCACCTCCACTTCTGTCTTCACGTGGCTTCCTCCTGGACGTCTGTCTCTTCTCTTCTCTTTATAAGGGCACGAGTCACATTGGACTGGGGCTAATGACTTCCTCTTAACCTTATTACCTCTGTTTCTAACTAAGGTCACTAGACAGGTCCAGAGGGTCAGGACTTCAGCATATCCTTGTGAAGAAGACAATTCAGCTACCAACCTCCCCCATCCCAGTCACCTGTGTCCCACCAGAAAATGCCTTCGAAACTTGAAACAACTGCCTCCCACATGTGCCTTGCCCTCCAGTCATCTATTATTGCTGTTTGATGATCAGTGACACACAGAGGCAGACCGAGGGGACACAGTCATGATCACATTTCACGTGGCTACACTTAGATGTGCTTGCCCGATCGTCCTTCAAAACTACAGCCCCCTCCCTACACTCATGCTGGGTGCGGGCAGCAGGAGAGCAGGACTTAGGAGGGCAGAGAGAGGTTCTCTTGCTCTTGGCCAGCACACCCACCAGCCCCAACTTAGATCCCAGTCCTTCTTGTGGGTCTCACCTGCCCTGCTCTGTTGGTCCTCAGCTGACCCTCCCCTGCCACAACAGGAAGCAGAGGAGGAGGTGACAAACGCCAGGAAGGTAAGGGACTAGACGAGAGGAAAAGAGCCAGGGCTGAAGGAGTCCTTGAAAGTTCCTCACCCGGCCTCAGAGTGTTCGCATCCCAGCCACATGGCAGCTGGTGAGACTATGTGGAGGGGAGCCTTAGACACGGCTTTGAGAGGAGGACATGGTTTAAAGGAGAGATGCTAAAATAGGGGAAGCCATTTGTTCATCCCCCCGCCCCAGTCTAGCTCTTCTCTGCTGCCCTGGTATCTGCAGGCTCCTGGGAGGTCCTCCCCCTTCCCCTCATTGCTGAATCTTGCTCCTGCTCAGGCAAATTATGTGCACCTGTAGCTGGGCTTGGGCTTTACTCCTGCCCTGGTCAGCCGGGGTTGGCCTCTGTCTCTGCCACACCTTGGGTAAGGGACACCTGCATGTGCAGTCAGAAGGCTGACCTGTCAGAAGTTGGGGGCTCACACATGGCAGGCGCACACAAATGTCATCATGGTTAAAAACCAGGCTCCTTGTTGCCAGTACGGTCTCTCCCTATAGGCGGTGTCCCATGGAAAGGCAAATTCATTCGCTTGTTCATTTATTTGGTATTTATTGAGTACTTAACTGTGTACTGGGAACTCTTATGTGCAGTTGGGATACATCCTTGGACCAAACAGACCCAAATGTCTCTCCTCCAGGAACTGAAGGCTCGCTGAGCCTCTGTCAAAGGCAAGAGGAGACAGGAGATAAAAGTCGTCAGTGGATTCCATCTGCTGCAGATGGGGTGTCTTCCAGTCTGGATAGCCTCTCCCATGGACTGGGCCGGGGTATAGGCTGCGGCAGAGATACCTTGTGGCTGGACCTGGCCCCTGTGCTCCTGGTCCATTCCCCTTCTCCCAATCTGACTACAGGTTCTTTCCACACTGAATGTTTCTGCCCTGTCTGCACTTGAGGGCCTGGAGACCCCGCTTTCTTGTCTGGGTAATTTGCATCTCTCTGCTTGGCTTCGATTTGGACATTGATTGTGAGGGCAAGCTGATGGCCGTGTTCCTTGTGTCTCATTTATCAGCTGTAAACCGCACATTAATGACTACTGGCTAGGTTAATTTTTCCCCCTGTGTATTTGTTAACCATTTATGTGTTATTTCTGAAACATTACACTCTATCTCATGGTCCTCACTTTGGAGGCAGAGATCTCCCTACGGGGAAGAACGTGACCCACTTGGGAGCCCAGGTCTAAGCCAGACTGATAATTCTTTCATTTTAGACCAGCTCCTTCCAGGAGAAAAATAATACCAGCCATGTATAGAACTTAAAATTTTGCAGTGGCCACGTCAGAGGAAAAAAAGAAAAAATACTTTTAATAATATATTTCAGTTACTCTATCTTTAAAAAGTATCTTTTTAACATGTGATTTGATATAGGATATTAATGAGATATTTTACATTTTTATGCTAATATTTGAACTACAGTGTGTATTTTCCATTTACTACACATTTCGAGCTGGACTTTCTACATTTCAAGTACTCCGTAGATAACTTACAGTTTCCTCATTTGTACAATCAGGATATGAAGGTCTGTTCTGTGTTGCTGTGATGATAGGATGAGTTTATGTGTGAGAACTAGAAGGTTGTAGGGCAGAAGTTCTCAACCTGTGGGTCGCAACCCACAGGAACTGTATTAAAGGGTCATGGCATTAGGAAGGTTGAGAACCACTGGTGTAGGGGGATTAATAAGCATCCAGCTTTTCTCATCTTCATAAAATTCGTTAATTAGGGGATGTGTTGGATAAGGGTTAATGTTTGGTTCAAAGTGTAAATGAGCTTCTCATAGGTATTAGCTCATCTATTTTTTTTTTTTGTTATTTTTCTTCAGACTTTTTTTGTTTGTTTGTTTTGTTTTTTTTCTTTTACTTTCTCTCTAAAAACTTCCTGGAAGATTACTTTCTGTGGTGGTTTCAACTGTGCTCTACCCCTACCAAGAAACATTAAATAGGGTCTTTGCAAACGTGATGGAGTGAGGATGAGATCATACCGGATTAGGGCGGGCCCTGGTACAATGACTGCTAGCCTCATAAGAGGGAGACTCAGACACAGAGGCAGACACCTGGGAGGAGCGCCTTGTAGGAGGGTGCAAGATTGGAATGAGGAGTCTACATGTCAGGGGGCACCAAAATTGTTGGTAACCACAGGGCCAGAGCCTTCAGAGAGAGTGTGGTCCTGCTGACACATTGATTGCAGATTTCAAGTCCCCGGAACTGATGGGAAACATGTTTCTGTTGGTTTAAGCCCCCACTTGGTGGTAGTTTGTTATAGCAGCCAAAGGAAACTAATACACTCTCAGTTGGCTGTTTCCACTTCCTCCCCACCCCCATGCATTCCTCACCCCACTGTGCTCACACTTTGCCCCCAGCCTTCATTGACACCTTGACAAGGTGCTGCAGGGGGTGCCTCTGCCTTCTGCATTCCCAGTTGCAAAGGCTTGAAAGTCAAACTGCCCTGGGGCACCAGCTTACAAGTTAGAGATGCAGGTCTAGGGAAGCTTGTCATTCTCCAAGATTCTGAGCTTCACATGGCATCCGGAAACAAGAGCTGTCTCTAGACTTCAAGGTCTCTATCTGCACAAGCCAAAACTTCCTTCTGGAAGTACCCAAAAGGAGTAGGGCTGACCAGGGAGCTCACTAAGGGCTTCACAGAGCAGCCTGCACTGTAGCTAAGCCTTGTGACCAAGTGATTTATTTATTTAAAAAGCGAAGAAGGGATAAAGAGACACTTTCTGTTTGTGTTTGCTGAAGAAAAAGCACACCACCAACAGTATGAGATGTTTAAGATGTAGGAAGGAGGAGTGTAGGGATATGGTCAGTGAGGGAGGAGGTGGCAGGAGTTTGCTTGGATAAAATCCAAGCAGGCCAGATGGTGGAAAGGCTGGGATGTGGGGTTGGGGTTGTTGCACCTGCAATTGTGTCGTACCTGTACCCAGTGGCTGCTGAGATTAACCTGGAATCTGCCAATAGGAATTTGAGCTTCATTCAGAAATGAATCTGAATTATCACTAAAAAATTATAAGGCTCGATCCTCTAATAGGAGGGGCCCAATCCTCTCTAGGGACAAACTTTGGGAGAGCTGCTAAGGCAGGTCCCAGGGCTCCGGGATGTTTAGCCCCCTTGTTCCTCTCCAGCTTCCATGGCACAGTGGGGCAAATCGTCGGTTTTGGTGACCTTCCTTTTGCTACAGCACAGACTCTGTGACAGCCACATCCCTAAGACTCTACAGGAATGTAGAAGAAATGCAACCACGATCCCATGGCCCAACAAACCAAGCTGTTTTAACTCCTTGACCACATCTCAGAAGCATTTTTTATCGTTATTATACTGTAGATACAATCTGATAACATACTTCTTTCCACTTAGTATTATGTCAGAGACCTTATTTTGTTCTCATTGCCAGTCTTTATCATTATCTTACTCAGTGACTCTGTAATATTTCATCAAGTTGATGGACCCTAATTTACTTACCTGTTCCCCTATTATTGGACCCTTTTTCTCTAATACAGATAACACTATTATCTCTATAACCAGTGCCTCAAAAGCTGACCAAGCAGATACAGCCCGAGGTAGGCATGAATTATGCATCGGGCCAGGTTGCAAACAATCTCTTCTATTTAACTTAGGGGCAGCAAATAGAAGGCCAGTGGGCCCTGGCAGGTAGTGAGGAACTGAGCTATGAGGTGAATGAGGGGATTTTCAAAGATAAATACCAGGATTTGATGAGATTGGAAAGTATATTCATTTCCCTGGCTGCTGTAATAAATTATCACAAACTTGGTGGCTTAAAACAACAGACATTTATTCTCGTGCCGTTCTGGAGGTCAGAAGTCTGAAATCACGGCATCAGCAGGGTGAGCCGCTTCTGAAGGCTCCGAGGGAGAGTCTGTTCCTTGCCTTTCTCCTGGTGTCCAGTGGCTGCTGGCAGCCCTCGGCTTCCCTTGACTTACAGCCACGTCACTCCAGCCTCTGCCTGTCCCAGTCCTCACACAGTCTCCTCCACATATCTCCTCTCCTCTTCTTCTATAAGGACACTTGACATTGGGCGTAAAGCCCACAGTATTCCAGGATGATCTCATCTTGAAATCCTTCATTCCATCTGCAAGACCTTGTTTCCAAATAAAGCCATAATTCCAGGCTCTGGGCAGACATATCTTTTAGGGCTCACCACGTAACCCACTAGGGGAAGAGAAAGCACTGAGATTTATGGACACAACTGTATGTTCCAAGTTCATGTTCTATACGTGGGGCTCTATGTTCTCCTCACTGGATAATTTAGCAATATAGTTCCATATCAGTGCATGGAGGTCTCTTCTGTTGGTGTCTCCTAATCATGTGGATTAATAATGTTTCGCCACGGTCAATGATGGTGACAATGGACATTCTTATACTGGCTTCAATCCTACTGTGCACTTGTCCAAAATATCTAACCAGTTGTCTAATACTGTTGATCAAATAACTTCTTTTCTCTACAAACTTAAATATATATATATGTATACACATATTGTACATGTGTACGTGTACATATGTATACACAAATGCTCAATACATACTAAGACTTTATACCTATTAACATTTATTGAACATTTCCTAAATGTCAGGTCTTACACTGACATTTTTATAGATTATTTCATTTACTTATAACAAAAACATCTGAAGTCAGTATTATTGTTATACTGTTTTTCTCACGCCTTACTAAGGAGAAGACCACTTTCTCGAAAGATTAAGCAACTTGCACATGGTCCCATCATAGAAGATGCAGAATTAGAGGTTGACCCCAGTCCCCAGCTCTCTAGGCTCTTCTGTTGGTCTTTTCACTGGATTTATATATATTTGAAGTTCCATTTCTGGACTCTGTTCTGCAGTTTTGTCTGCCGGCCTGCTCTTCACCATTACTACACAGTTTTAACTTCCATTGTCTATCTACGCATGACCATTATCGGGCAGACCTGTTCCTCTTTCTCCTATTCAAAAACTTGCCCCATAGTCTCACATAATTCTTGTCCTAGATAAGTGGTATGGAATTTTGTTTTTTAGGATTTCTATTGCACCTGCATTAAATTTATAGATTAATTTAGGAAGAATTGATGCATTTACAATACCGGATTTCTTTTGACTCCATAAAATCTTTTGTATTTCTGAATAGAATGTCATTGCCTTCTACACAGAGGTTCTTCCAATTTCTGGTTACACTTGTTCCCAACGTTTTTTTTCCTGATGACGTTTATTTATAGCATTTTTCCTGCATTACATTTTTGAACCGATCATGACTTCCATTACATTTTCTGTTTATTGTGCATTGTGAAGCTACAGGCTTTTTGTATTAATTTTGTAACCAGCCACCTTAGTAAAATCTTCTGTTTCCTTTCTAATATGTTTTTCAGCTGATTCACCAGGACTGATTTGCAAATAATAACCTTTTTGGCTTCCTTTTTAAAAATAGGCATATCTTTTATTTCAATCTCTTATTTAATTGCTTTGGCATTTATGTCTGAAATGGAGCATTCTCGTCTTGTTCTGAACCTAATGGAAATGCTTAGATTATTTCAACATCAAATGCAAAGCAAAATTTGAATAAGAGATACTTTTCTCCTTTGTCATGTTAAAAAGTGGCCACTTCTTTCCATTTTACCAAGGCTTTTATCAGGGATGAATGTTGCATTTCTTGAAAACTCTCTTAGGCATCTACTGATATTCACCTAACAAATATTTGTTGAGTAGTGCTAGGCATACTGTACAAAGTCTCTACCCTCCTGGAGAGTGATGTTGCTGGGCTGGTATGGTGGTGAAATGTCAAAGAAGACAGTCCAAGAAGGCTACTTGTCAGTGGAGGTTTGAGGGGAGGGGTGAATTCAGTGTAGGTTGATCCATGCAAGATCTCGGCAGGATCAGAAATGATCAGGTAATTTTCTCTGGGACCTCTTAATGTGATGGTGAATGAATACACATTTCCTAATAGTGAGCCATCTTGCACAGCTGAAATAAATCTCATTTCATCACAATGTAGAGTTATTATATTATGTTGCTCAGTTAACAGAATTTTTGCATCCATTATTTATAAGCAACTTTGACCCGGGGATTTTTGAGCCTATCTTTGGAAAGTTTTGCTTTGTGAATTAGACTGGCTTTTTTTTTTTTTTGAGACAGAGCCTCAAGCTATCCTCCTGGGAAGAGTGCTGTAGCATCACAGCTCATAGCAACCTCCAACTCCTGGGCTCAAGCGAGTCTCCTGCCTCTGCCTCCCAACTAGCTGCCTTTTTTTTTTTTTTTTTGGTTGCAGCCATCATTGTTGTTTGGCAGGCCTGGGCTGGATTCGAACCCACCACCTTAGGTGTATGTGACTGGCGCCTTAGCCACTTGAGCCACAGGCGCTGAGCCTAGACTGGCTTTAAAAAAGAATCTCTAAATTGTCTTTCCTTTTCTGTGTCCTGGTACCATTTACTTGATGAAGGAATTATTTTTTATTAAAGGACCAAAAATACTCTCTCATAGAACTAGATGTCCTGGTGCTTTGGGGAAAGTGTGCGAGGGCCAGTCACGACACTAGAATATTCTTTCATGTTTGGGTTCATTTTATGATTGTGCCTTCACGTAGATTTTCCATTTTTTTTCAATCAAATTTGTTAGTTGGTACTTTCTTGGAAATTCATTCATGCTTTGGAAAACATTGTGACATATCATTTTAATTTCATATTTATTTATGATTATTTGCCCTTTCTCTTGAATAATTTTTGTGTGTTTAAGTATTTTTTACAACTAATTATTTACCTATAATAAAATATAACCTTTCTAGAAGGACAATTTAATGAATTTTGACAAAGGTATACAGTAGTATAATCCTACCGCTATCGAGACAAAGATTTCCAGAAGGATTCCCCATGCTTTTTGTAATCAATGCCTCCCTTCCCCTGACCCTGAAAACCTCTGATCTGATTTCTTATCCATAGCTTTTCTTTTTCGAGTCTGTCATGTAAATGGAATCTCACAAGATGTAGCTTCCTCAGCCCAATTTCTTTCACAAAGCCTAATGCTCTCAAAGTTTATCTATATTATTGGATATACAGTAGAACCTGACCACCTCCCCGCATTGACCATCTCTTTAAGTTGACCTAATTTTCATAGACTGGATGGGCACCACACGTTCCCATCAGTACAGTAGGCCTGGTTCCCTATGTGGAACCCTCTCTGTATGTGGACCAGTGTGTTGCAAGTTGACCCTTGGGTCATCAACTTACAGAAGTTCTACTGTACTTTATTTCCTATTTGCTGTAGTATTCCTTACTATAATTATATCCCAGTTTATCCATTCATGAATAGGAATGTAGATTGTTCCCAGTTTTGTCTACTATGTATAAAACTCTGATGAATATTTTGATCCAAGTCTTTGAATAGACATATATTTTTATTTCTCATGGGTAAATACCCAGAATTGGATATGATGGGTCATCTATAAAATATGTGTTTACCTTTATGAGAATCTGCCGAACTGTTTTCCGAAGTGGTTGCACCATTTTGCATTCCCAATTACTATGATTATGTTACATAATTGCACTTTTTATGTCATATCTCAAAATTCTTAGCCTAATACAAAGTCACAGAATATTTCTTCTGTGTGGAGCTGTAGATCTAGGTTCACTTTTTAAATATGGATGTCTATTCCAGCACCCTTTGCTGAAAATGTTATTCTTTCTCTTGTATTATTTTTTTCCTTAAATGTTTGGTAGAATTTCCTGCTGAAAAAAAAGTTAAAAAGATAGAATTTCCTGATGAAGTCATCTGGGTCTGGATTTTCTAGGTAGAATAATCATCTAATTATTCTGGAGTGAACATTGGTAATTTGTATCTTTCAAAGAATTTGTTTATTTCCTCTGTGGTGTCAAATTTATTGGCATAAAGTGCTTATAATAGTCCCACCTTTTTTTTTTTCCTTTATAATGTCTCAAAAATCAGTGGCAATGTCCTTATTTTTATTCTTGATACTAATGATTTGCACATTCTCTCTTTTCTTTCTGGATCATGCTGGCTAGAGGCTTATCTTTTTATTGATCTTTTCAAAGAATCACCTTTTGATTTTATCATTTTCCTCCACTAGTTTTTCTGTATTCAGTTTCACTGATTTCAGTTCTGATCTTTAGTAATTATTTGTTTATACTTCCTTTGTATTTGATCCACCCTTTCTTTTCTTGTTTCTTATTGTGGAAGCCTAAATTATGGATATGAGAACATTCCTATTTTCTAATGCAGATTCTTTTTTTCTCTTTCTTGTCCTTGGTAGAATGCCATGGCATCATAGCTCACAGCAACTTCAAAGTCTTGGTCACAAGCGATCCTCTTGCCACAGCCTCCCAAGTAGCTGGGACTATAGATGCCTGCCGCAATGCATTGCTATTTTTAGAGATGGAGTCTCACTCTTGCTCAGGCTGGTCTTGAATTTGTGAGCTTAGGTCATCTGCACACCTTGGATTATAGGCGTGAGCTACCGTGCCCGGCCTCTGATACAGATATTTTAATACTATAAATTTATTTTTTAGTACTACTTTGGCTATCTCCCACTATCCTACATCATTTGATATGCTGTGTTTTCATTTTCAATTAATCAATGTGCATTCATTTTCCTAGTGATTTGTTCTTTGATCCATGGGTTATTGAGAAGATTTTTTGTGTAATTTACAAATATTGGGGAAGTTTTCAGATGTCTTTTTGTTATTGATTTTTAGTTTAAATTTATGGTAGTCAGAAAACACATTTTATGAGGTTTCAGTTATTTTAAATTTGTTGAGATATGTTTTATAGCATAGCATATGGTCTATGTCGGTGAATATGCCAGGAGCACATGAAAAGAATGTGTATTTTGCTATTGTTGGATGGAATATGTGTAATGTTTCTTAGGTCAAGTTGATAGATAGTTTCCTGAAGTTTTCTCTTGTCTGGATGATTTTCAGTTCATTTATTCCATCACTGGGAGAGGAAAATTTTCAGTTATTATTGTCTATTTATATGTTTCCCTGTTCAGTCCTATCAGGTGTGGTTGGTGGTGTATTTTTATTGTTTTAGGTTAACTGTTGTTAGATGCCTTTTAATATTTCTATTTGTATAGATTTTATTTGCTGTTGGCTTATCTATATTATTATCTAGAGGGAACTATATTTGATTCCCAAGAAATTCAATCTTGAATATATCTTTTAAATCTACTCTGTTATTATTTTACTCTTATTAATTCCTCCTTCTGCTATCCTCAGAATTTTGGGATATGCTTTTGTCATCAATATTTTGAATCAAATGCCTTCAATAATTTATTTTCACTCTTTTCTGTATGTCATGAAACATGGAAGTATGAGGTTCTGGCAGCATTTCCTAAGTTTTTGTATGAAACATAGTAGTTACTATTCTTTTCTAAAATTTCTGGAACAAAATGAGATTCTGTCTTAGACTTTGAATCAAATTTTGATTATATTTTTAAAATTTTCCAAGAGGGTTGACTTTCTGTTTGTTCCCACTTTTGTGATTTCTTTCTAAATTTATTGAGTTGTAGTCAGACTTAGTCTGCTCCATTTCTAGAATTAAACAAATGTTCTTGTACCCAAGCAGGTGGTGTTGCAGCAGCTATAGACAATAGGTAACAAATATGTATGGCCATATTTCAATAAAAAATATACTTACAAAATCGGAGGGAAGGCTAAATTTGGCCCATGACCATGCCAAACCTATCCTGGAGGGACCAATACAACTCTAACTTGCATTGTTTTAATTCTCTTATATTTTCTTTAATATTTCCTTCTGAAATTAAATCAGAAAGTGAAACAAAAAATACAGTCATAACCTGTTTGAGACTGCTTCCCCTTTCAAATATTTCACCTTTCTACAACCAATTATCATTTTTAGAATAGAGGAATAGAGGAAATTATTAATATATCATTTTGTACAAGTAATACTTTCAATTTGACATTACTCTGGAATTTGTTCAATCTTTATGATTGCTGTTATAAGGCCATTTCAGAACAACAAAAATTTGATTTAATTAAATAGCTCCATCAGTGGTAAGACCTGAATGTGTTCCTCAAATTTTGTGTGTTGAACTATAATTATCAACGTGATGGTGTTAAAAGGTGAGATGCTTAGGAGATTAGTAATGAGATTAACATCCTTATAAAAGAGGATCTGTCCTCCCCTTCTCATATGTGAGAATTCAGTAAGTGAAACCATCTTTGATGCAGAGAGAAGCCCTCACCAGGCACCAAATTGCTTGCACCTTGAACATCCCAGCCTCCAGAACTATGAGAAAATAAATTTCTGTTGTTTATAAATTACCCCTTCTCAGGTATTTTATTATAGCAGCAGAATGGACTGAGTTAAACTTAGATCATCTTTTTGTATATAATTTCATTTTTGTATTGCAAGATGGATTGATCTGTTATCAGGTTTAATTCTCTGGTCACCCATGTATAGAGAGTGTATAATTTTCTCTTAATGGGAAAAAATATTCAGGATGGATTTAACACAACGAATACAGTTTCTTATCTAAGAGAGGGGTTAATTATTCTGGAGAGATCATTCTTCATGTGCCTCACAGGTTCCCTAAACATAGTTCCTAATTTTGTTGCCAGTAGAACAGTGATTTTTTTCCTTAATTTTATCAAGAAAGCATCACCTTACATATTAACCAAACATTTTCAGATAAATACATTGAAGGTTTCTGCTGAATTATAATTCCACCTTTGTCACTTACTATGTACGCATATAAAATTGGATCTATTCTGGTATTGCTGTGTTATTCCACTGACTTGTTATCTGGGCCAATAATGTACTATTTTGTTGATAGTGACTTGATTGTAATATTAATGAAAAGAAATGGGGTCTCTCCTACTTTTTATACTTTTCTTGATTTACTTAGACATATAGTCTTCCATATACCCTTTAAAATAAGTTGGTGGTTCGAGTCATGAATTAGAATTGTGTTCCATCAATGTCCAGGGTGTCCATAAAATTCATGTGCAATTTAAAATTTACAACTGTTTTGCACGAACTTTATGGACACCCTGTATTGGTTTTGGAAAGACTGACATGATGCTGAGTTTGCTCACTCATATAGAAGGTGTTTTTAAAAAATTCCAGGTATATTTTTGTGTCTTTCAATAAAGTTTATTGTTTGTTTGTATTTTAGGGTATATTTTTGTAAGTCCAAGACCATTACCATCAAATGTTCCCTTTTTGTCTCATATTGTCGTAGTCTTTATTATGAATGGGATTTTTCTCGTTTCTCATTATTGCTATTGATTTTTATCCATTTAGATCGATTCTAAATTCTAATTGTTTTCAAGTAGTCTCTCAAGTTTTGTGAGTTTACAGTCACATCATTTGCAGATATATGCGATTCTGTCCTTTCTTCTTCAGTATTTTTGCCGAGTATTCCATTTCTTGACTAAGTGTGTTGGCTTTGACCACTAAAGCAATATTAAATAGAGATGTGGGGCAGCACCTGTGGCTCAAAGGAGTGGGATGCTGGCCCTGTATACCAGAGGTGGTGGGTTCAAAACTGGCCCTGGCCAAAAAAAAAAAAAGAAATACACATGTTAGACGTGCCTGTCTTGTTCATGATTTCAGTATTTTACCCCTTAACAAGAGGTTTACTGAAGGTTTTTTTTTTAAGCCTTTATTATATTTAAGTAGGGTTCTTGATTCCTATTTAAGTTAAATTTTTCATTAGCAATGTCTACTGGACTTTGTCAAATGTATCTTGGCATCTGCATCAAGGAAGATCTCCACTGTGGTTAATTCCAGGAAATCTTAAATTGGCTTAAGGGATAAGTGAACACATTTGTTTTTTATAAATGAAAATGCCCAAGCAAAAGCTACCTTGAGGCCAGCTTGATATAAGGTTCAAATTCTTAGGGACACCGTGGCCCTGCTATGAACTCTTGATCAAACACAGCAACTCCAGAACTTGTACACACTTAGTTTCAAATCCAGTGATGGGGTAAGACATAAGTATTCCTAGGGTTCCATGTCCTTTTGCATCTTGCTGGCTTGGGCAGGGCTATGGGCTTACCTCTGAATCAGAGAATCATTATAATCAGAGGAATGTGATGAGCTGATTGTTCAGATGTAGATCACGAGCTCCACCCCGAGCTGGGTAGAGGCCCATCCAATCTACATCTGCTGAGAAGAGTAGCAGGTGCATCCCCAGAGGAAAGCTTTGGCTTCAGTTACCAGAACAAGGGGAAATAGCTACTGGGTGGCACAATAACAGATGTCACTTCAGCATCTATTGATTCAACCATATGGCTTTCCCCATTAATTTCTGGTTATAATACATTGTCTTGATATATTTGCTGCTGATGAACCATCCTTGGAATAATCCTTGCTTAGTCATGGCTTATCCTTTTGATATGCTGATTGATTCCATTTGTTTAAAGTTTCCCATCTGTATTTATAAGCAAAATTGATTTCTAGTTTTATTTTTTGCATTATTTGCATCATTTTTTGGTATGTCTGATATATAAAATGATGGAAAAGCTTTAGTTTCACATGGATGGAAATAATTTAAATGTCATTAGAACTATCTCTCAAGGATGTATTTGGAAAGTAAGCTAGAAAGAAAGAATTTAGACATTATGTGGTTTTTATAAAAAACAATTAAATAACTTTCTCAAACCATTACACGATTGTCTTCTCCTTGAATTTAATTATTTTTCTTAGAAATGTTATCACTTTCTAGACTGGTTACTATAGAGTTATGTATAAAAATGTTATTAAATTTCAGTTCAACCTCTTTCTCATTTATGCTTACATCACCCTTCTCTTTTTTAATATTTTATATTATACTCTATCTTTATTTACTTTCACCAAAGGTGTGTACTTTTTTTTTTATATGTCAGCATTACTATTTACTCAGCTAAAAATACCACGTGATTATTTTCAGCTCTTACATCCTAACTTTACATGTATATATTTACTTATTTTGTTCTTTTTTTCTAATTTATAGCATTGAAAATACTTGGGTCACGTTTCTCTGATTTATCTTTAGCTATTTCCATGTGTTTTGGCATGAAATTGTCTCCCTTCTTCTTTCATCCTTACTTTTCAGATAGTTTACAATTTCCATTTGGATCTCCTATTTGATCTAGGGTCTGAATATTTAGATAAAGCTTCTTAGCTTCCAAGAAATTCCGGATTTCACTTTAATTGGATTGTATTATGATTAGAAATGTGACCTATATAATCACTGCTGTAACAGAATGAATTGTGA
>CAUYQV010014894.1:0-13196 GCA_963574575.1 Galagoides demidoff | reverse complement strand
CCCTCCTTGAAACTTTTTCAACTGGACCTAGCAGGGTAGATTCCTTTTCTCCTGGTCATAAAGCTATAAGACGAGTCCAGAGCCACCATCACCCATGATTCCTATTTTGTGTACAAAGCCACCTCCCAGAGAGGTGTGCAGAAAGTGTCTTGGCAGAACCCCTTCTACACTCACCCTTGACAGGTAGGTGAGGAAACACCTGCCTTGTATTTGCCAGAGTAATTTGAGTTTGCTCATGTTTTTTTTTTTTTTTGAGACAGAGCCTCAAGCTATCCCCCTGGGTAGAGTGCCATGGCATCACAGCTCATAGCAACCTCTAACTCCTGGGCTCAAGCGAGTCTCCTGCCTCCACCTCCCAAGTAACTGGGACCACAGGTGCCCGCCACAACGCCCAGCCAGTTTTTGGTTGCAGTCATCATTGTTTGGCGGGCCCGGGCTGGGGATTCCAACCCGCCACCTTAGGTGTACGTGGCTGGCGCCTTAGCCGATTGAGCCACAGGCGCCGAGTCAGTTTGCTCATGTTTTAAAAGGAGAGACATTTTTAAAATGCAAACTTTAGGTCAGCACCCATAGCTCAGTGGGTAGGGTGCCAGCCACATACACCAAGGTTGGCAGGTTTGAACCCGGCCTGGGCCAGATAAAACAACAATGATAACTGCAACAACAACAAAAATATAGCCAGGCATTGTGGCAGGCACCTGTAGTCCAAGCTACTTGGGAGGCTTAGGCAAGAGAATTGCTTAAGTCCAAGAGTTTGAGGTTGCTGTGAGCTGTGATGCCACAGCACTCTACCCAGTGAAAGCTTGAGACTCTGTCTCCAAAAACAAATACAATAAATACAATAAAAATGCAAACTTTAAAAATGATTTGGGCTTAAACAAGATATATCAAACATCCAGTCCCATTTAATGCCTTCATGAACTCACTAAAAGCAATGGATACTTACATATACAAACTGTAAATATACTGCAAGTAACACTGTCTAAAAGAATTTTAATATTTCCAAGTCATTCAGATACAAGTACATTAAAGAACTTTTTTTTTTTTTGAGACAGAGTCTCACTACGTTGCCCTTGGTAGAGTGCTGTAGCATCACAGCTCACAGCAATCTCAAACTCTTGGGCTTAAGCAATTCTCTTGCCTCAGCCTCCCAAGTAGCTGAGACTACAGGAGCCCACCACAATGCCCGGCTATTTTTTGTTGTTGTTGTTGTAGTTGTCATTATTGTTTAGCAGGCCCAGGCTGGGTTTGAACCCACCAGCCTCAGCAGTATATGTCCAGCGCCCTAACCACTGAGCTACGGTTACCGAGCCTTAAAGAATATTATTAAATGCAGCATTATCAATTTTAATAGAAATTTTGCCCAAGGGAAAAATTATGAGTACTTTTTTAAAAACTTAAGTTGAGTGAATACAGTAAGTTTCTCTCACAAAAATTTAAGTATATTCTGAACATAATTTTCTAGCTATAGCCACTTTTCTTGTTAGTGCTGTGAAGATTAATGCTATAAAATTATGAGTGATGGAGAAACTGAAATAAACACAATTTTGAAAGTTAGATGACATGTTCTGTACATGTTTAATCCCTTACTCTGAGTATTACTGAAGAACCATACAATTTTTACTAAAGTTTTCTCCACAGAACCCCAAATGTTAAATAAATATTTCAAGAATTTCAAGCCAACCTAAATGATAAAGATGTATGATTCCAAAATAAAACATGAAGCCCTAGTCAATATATAAACTTACCTGTCCTGTGCCGACTTTGAAAGAATCATAATCAACACGCACAGAAGAAACGTAAGCACCAACTGGAAGTCTCCTCTGGGACTCGCTGGATTCGGAGGGGAGAGAAGCCGTTTCTTTCATTCTCTGAGCACTTTCCTCTTGTCCTTTTGTAGAAGCGGGCATCACTGCCTTCTTTTCTGATGCTGCTTTTTTCTGTTCCTATGAAATACCAAAATATCATAATATAATCTTGAGAACAGGTTGAGTTTTCAGCTATTACTACAAAGTATGTTCTCTCAATATTAAGAATGATTAGTAATTTCTTAGGCATAATAATAGCACTGTTATTATGAGACATGTCATTTTTAGATATACCTGCTCAATGTTTCAGGGGAAACACCATGATGTCTTTAATTTACTTTAAAATTCTTGAGAAAAAAGACTGTGAAGCAAAAGAAAAATATGGCAAAACAGCTATGATTCATTAAGCACTATCTTTAAAGCAAACTGAAAAAATATTATTTTGAGCAAAAGAAGCCAGGAACAAAAGAAAGACTTCATAATGTTCATTCTACTTATATGAACTTGCAGGATAGCCAAACTAGTTTATATAGTAACAGGAATCAGAACAGCAGTTGTGTGGTGGGAGAAGTTAACTAGAAAGAAGCATTAGGAAGCTACCTGAGGGATAGGAGTGTATAGTTTCTTGTTTTAGGAAGTGATTACCTAGATACATACGATTGTAAAAACTTATTGTACTAAATGCTTCAGATCTATGCATTTCTTTTTCCTTTTTTTTTTTTTTTTTTGAAGTCTCACTCTAATGCCCAGGCTAGAGTACCATGAGCCTAGCTCAAAGCAACCTCAAACTCCTGAGCTCAAGCAATCCTCCTGCCTCAGCCTCCCATTTAGCTGAGATTATAGGCCACTACCACAACACCCAGCCAGTTTTTCTGTTTTTAGTAGAGAAAAAGCTCTTGTTCTTACTTAAGCTGGTCTCAAACTCCTAAGCTCAAGGGATCTTCCTGTCTCAACCTCCCAGAGTGTTAGGATTACAGGCCTATCTCTATGCATTTCCATAAATAAATAATACATAAAAGCTTTGGGGGCATTTATATAAAAGGTGTTATCTCTGTAATGAAACAAAAACCATTCATACTATAGTTTGTAATTATACCCTGAATACAGCCATAATGGTAACATCAGGGGAATGTAAACAGCTGTCACAGGGAACTTTGTCTATACCCCACAAAGAGGAGTTTCAGCAACCATTATTCCCCAGGCTACGAATGATTGTTTTTGGGGGGTGTTTTTGTAGGGACAGAGTCTCACTTTATCACCCTTGGCAGAGTGCCATAGCATCACACAGCTCACAGCAACCTCCAACTCCTGGGCTTAGCTAGCAATTCCCTTGCCTCAGCCTCCCAAGTAGCTGGGACTACAGGCGCCTGCCACAATGCCCAGCTATTTTTTTGTTGCAGTTTGGCCGGGGCTGGGTTTGAACGCATCACCTTTGGTATATGGGGTCAGTGCCCTACCCACTGAGCACAGGTGCCACCCTGAATGATTGTTAATCTCTGTTAAACAGCTGCCAATAGTGACTAAACAGTTGGCCAAACTGGTCTTATCTATTAATTAATTCCAAATACCAGGAATTAACTCAGAAGGCATTGTAGAAAAAAGAAAATGTTCCATCAGCCAACTTATAAATGATTTTATATCATTAGTATTTTGGAAGGCTAGTTTGTCTCTGCCCATGGAGGCAACAAAGAGTAACCTAAACCACTTTCCAGATTCTTCAGTTTAAATTGTCTTTCTCACACCAAAGTATCTTCCCTTATAGTCACAGAACTTAACATTCTAAATTGCTAAGAGAGGCTTGGCACCTATAGCACAGAGGTTACAGCACCAGCACATACATCAAGGCTGGTGAGTTCAAATCTGGCCCAGGCCAGCTACACAATGACAACTGCAACAAAAAAATAGCCGGGCATGGGGTAGCGCCTGTGGCTCAAAAGAGTAAGGCACTGGCCCAATGCCAGAGGTGGTGGGTTCAAACCCAGCCCCGGCCAGAAAAAAAAAAAAAAATAGCTGGGCATTGTGCCAGGCACCTGTACTCCCACCTACTCAGGAGGCTGAGGCAAGAGAACTGCTAAAGCCCAAAAGTCTGAGGTTGCTGTGAGCTGTGACACCACTGCACTCCACCAAGGGTAACATAGTAAAACTCTGTCTCAAAAAATTAATTAATTGCTAAGAGAGCTGTCTAAAGAGATCATAAACTAAATTATTTTTTCCCCTACAATTACTTGCAATAATGTTTAAATTAACTGAACCAATACAGACATACTTGATTGTCAATACTGCCAATACTAAGAGCTATTCCTTTACGTTTTTGTTTTTGTTTTTTGAGACAGAGCCTCAAGCTACCTCCCTGGGTATAGTGCTGTGACATCACAGCTCACAGCAACCTCCAACTTCTGGGCTCAAGCGAGTCTCCTGCCTCAGCCTCCCAAGTAGCTGGTACTACAGGCACCTGCCACAATGCCCGGCTATTTTTTTTTTTTTTTTTTGGTTGCAGCTGTCATTGTTGTTTGGTGGGTCCGGGCTAGATTCGAACCCGCCACCTTAGGTATATGTGGCTGGTGCCTTAGCCACTTGAGCCACAGGCACCAAGCCAGCTATTCCTTTTCAAATGAAAATCACTAAGATGGTTTACCAAGAAAAAAAGTACTTTAGCCATAAATCTTTGATTTCATCATTATAAAATAAACAGCTACTTTGGTCCCATTATTTCAGTTACAGTAAATCAACAGGACACATATTATTCTCTTCTTATTGATCTGGCAGCATCTTGTTATCTGTGAGAAATGTAAAGCAATCAATGGCAACTCGGCTGAGAGAGTTTCACAGTTCATCTAAAAGCAATTATTTTTGAATTTAAAAAATAAGATCACTCTATTGCTTTTTACTCATTTCAACTATTTTTTATAATTTATATATCCAAGCAACTGCAGTCTCTAACTCAGTCTTCTAGCAATTTTTCAAAAACTACAGAACGCTTTTCTTTTTTCCTTTTATTCCAGAATAAAATTAAAGACATGATACAGGGCCTAAAAACAAAGCATCTCATTTGTTGTTTTTGTCTGTTTTACAGGCCTTTGCATCACTGATGTGTACATGAAACAAATGACTTTAGGCATGGAGCACCTAGCCTGTGCACAGGAACGGATACTAACACTCTCGTCTTCTAGACCTTCAGTCTGACCACAGTCAGATGCCTGGGGATCTGCTCACAGGGTGTTTGTCAGGCTCAAGTGAGATGAAGAGCTCTTTGTAAACTGTAACTCCAAAATGATCTGACATGCAGGGAAAAGCTAATAACCTTTCTCAACACTTAACCTAATGCTGCTTGTCCTACGTCTCCAGTGTCTCTGGAATGGCTCCTTTCCTTCCTACCTCCTAGCCCAGACCTTTTTAAATGCTTTTTAGCAGTTCCTTGTTTTGTACTATTTAGAACTTTTGCTGTTTGTTGATTAATAAGATTTTAGTACATGTATGTTTCCTCATCTCTTCAGATGATTGGAAAGACTAGGAGAGAAATAGTAAGCTATTATTGGGTGCTAAGCTTTACACACATTATTTCATGCTCATTCTAACCCTTGTGAAAGTATTATTATCCTAATTTTAGAAATGAAAGAAATCAAGGATAAGAAAAATTAAACAAATTGCTCATAAATATTTGAGCTGCATATTAGGGTGATCAACCTATCTATTTGTCCAGAACTTACCAGTTTTTGCACCAGAAAAATCTAAATACTAGTTCTAAAACTCAAAGTCCTGTGTCCCGGGAATTTTCTCCATCTTAGGAAAACCAGGATGGTCAGGGAGCTTAATTTGTACTTAAATTCAGTTCTGACTGACTCCAAACTCCAGCCTGCAACAGCTCCATCACTGTGCTCCATCACTAGTTTGGCGTAGATAGGTAGGAAGCTAACTAGCTTCCCTAACCACAGCACTATTAAAAATTTCTAAAATGCAAGTGAGTTGTTCACACCAGGAATTTTAGGGTTTTTCTGAGAACAGATATGGACTTTACCGGTTTGGCTGCTTTACGTCCTACAAAGTTAGCTATTTTCTTTCTGGGTCCAAGGGGTATCCCCATCTCCTTCAGGTCATCAACTGTGCACATAAACTTCAAAAGGAAACAAACAAGCACACTGATTAGCAAAGCTAGTGACAGAGGAACTAAAATTGGAATGGGAAAATTATACAAAGAAACTATATCATCTAAAGTAATCCAAGAGCCAATCTTTTTAAAGTTAATCTTTTTGGTTTTAAATCACGTATTAGTTTAGGCCATAAAGGTTTGGACTCCACAGCATTCTATTAACAGAAAACCCGTGCATGTTATACAAAATTCCAAAGCTACAGTCAAACACTCAATGACATCTCTTCCCTCTACTCCTGTCCCAACCACCTAATCCTCCCCTCAACAGCAACTGCTGGTGATCTGCTCTCTTTGCAGAGATATCTTATATATACACAGCATCTCTGTGTGTAACCTACTATGCAAGCTGGAACAGGTCCATTTACCTATTACCTATTACTTATACCTCCATGTATAAGTGCGAGCTGTATGTAAATTGGATGTTTGTAACTCAAGGACTGCCTGTGTTACAAACAGTGCTGCACGGAGTATCCTTGTAGATATTCTTAACTATTTCTCTACAGAAAATATTCCTGGCCGTGAATTGCTTGGGTAAAGGGTACGTATCTTTTTATATTTTAAAAAGATACTGCCAAACTGCCCTCCATCAAGGCTGTATCAATTTACATTCTGACCACCAATATACAACAGTGCCTTCATCCTGGCCACCCAGTATATTATCAAACTTTCTACTTTTTTTTTTTTGAGACGGAGCCTCAAGCTATCCCCCTGGGTAGAGTGCCATGGCATCACAGCTCATAGCAACCTTTAACTCCTGGGCTCAAGCAAGTCTCCTGCTTCCGCCTCCCAAGTAGCTGGGACCACAGGCGCCCGCCGCAATGCCCAGCCAGTTTTTGGTTGCAGCCATCGTTGTTTGGTGGGCCCGGGCTGGGGATTCAAACCCGCCACCTTAGGTGTACGTGGCTGGCGCCTTAGCCGATTGAGCCACAGGTGCCGAGCCAAACTTTCTACTTTTTAAACTGACAGGTTAAAAAGAAAATCTCACTGAACTTTCCAATTTGCATTTCTGAGTTTTTATATGCTACGAAGACATTTCTTATTCCCTTCTCTATAATTCAAGTTTATATCCTTCACCTATTTATCTACTACATCATGGTTTTTCTGTAACTCATTTGTAGAAGCTTTGAATATAAAAGAAATAAGTCTGCTGTAATGAGTGTACCAAATATTTTTCTCCTAATCTATCACTGGCCTTCAGATGTTATGATTTCTATTGCCACACAATTTTTTCTTTTATGGTTTCAGCATTCATATTTAGAAAAGTTTTCCTAGATTATAAAATGTAAAAATTCTTCTGTGTTTTTCAATTTTTTTGAAATATCAGCCTTAGCCTTATCTGGAATGTATTTTCATATGAAAGAGTTTAAATCATTCTTAATTTTCAATCCTATACATAGGAGAAAAATGTCAAACAAAAATGAATCAAACTATCATCAATACCAGAGATTCCGTATCAATCTTTTCCTTTTCGAACGTGCTAACATATTCAGCAAGGTTAAGTGCTTCCAGAGTTTCTTGCAAAGTTAGGACTTTCTTTTCATCATTGAGGTTACATGTCTCATCCAAAGTCAGCTTTGGCTCTTCAGGCATCTTTAAAAAAAAGTAGGGGAAACATTACAAAGCTCAAAAAACTACCTTAAAATGTCTCTTGATCTATGGAAAATCTTAAAACAATTTTGCTTTACAGAGAAATCATAATTTTAGGTAGAGTTCTCTGTGAAAATTTGAATATTCTGAAAATCATATAAATTTAATAAATCATCCATATCATTTCATATTATTTACATTATTTCAAATCATAAGCTTTATTAACCTGAGCAAGAGCAAGACCCCATCTGTACTAAAAGTAGAAAAAATTAGCTAGCCGTTGTTGTGTGCATCTATAGTCCCAGCTACTTGGGAGCCTAAGGGCAGGAGAATAGCTTGAACCCAGAAGTTTGACGTTGCTATTAGCTAGGCTAAGGCCACAGCACTCTAGGCTGGGCAACAGAGTAAGACTCCGGGGGGGAAGGAAGGAGCAATCACAAAGGTTCACATTTAAATTTATAATCTCTATTGAAGAAGAGTGAGAAACTCAAACAATGAGCTATAGGATTCCACTACACTTCTAAACCTCAGTGTATTCTGACACTTAAAACATTTTCAGGAAACAATTCCAATTTTGGAAAACTGTTCAAATCCAACTGTAAATAAATGTAAATGTTAACTGGGCTATGTGAAAATACCTGCTTTTCCTGAAATTGTGGCTGCTTTACAACTCCATTAGCAACAGAAGGAGGCCCAGGAGACTTTGATAAATCCCAATCTTTTTGATTAGACAAGATGTCAAACAATATTAAAGAACCTAAGAAAAAGAAGCATTTTTGCTTTAATGTAGTAGATGCTTATGTAACACTAAATAAACTCTACTTTTTTCAAAGTGTACAGGCTAAAGTCATAAAAAAGATGTTAATCAAGATCTAATAACCAATACTCTTATTTTATCAAACAGTAGAATAACTTAAAATACACAGCATTCCTACATAATACTACAGGTGAACAGCAAAAGCAGAATTTAAACTCAAAGCATTCATTTCTACCCTTTATAAAACTTAAGGTCTATAATTCTAAATTTTATACAAACAATGTCACCTACAGTGAAGGCAGGGATGACTGAACAAAAATTATGCTTAAAATGTGTATATTTTATAGTTTTACCTAAACTGTGACCAGCAACGGAGACTCCTCCTTTGAAATCTGGGTTCCGACTCATAAAGAGTGCATGTAGACGGTTTATCTCCATTCCTACTTTTTCCACAATTGTCTGACAGTAGGTAGGGCTATTATAAAATAAAATATCTAGCAAGGTTTCATTGGTAAAATGCCGAAACCGACCAATACTGGGTAAGGTGATTTTCTTAATATTCCTGTTTAAAAAAAATATATATGTTATACTTAGCATCCACCTTGAATCTACCAACTTTTAAAAGTTTAGATTTTGATTCCCAAAAATATACTGAGTATAAAATCCCTATAGATTAAATATGACTTGATTGTGCAAACTAAGTTTTAAATCAAGATAAAGCAAAACATTATGACTATAACTATACCATGAATTTGGGATTCTCTAAAGAATTGGTATACCTGCAGGGCGCAGTGGCTCATGCCTCTAATCCTAGCAGTCTGGAAGACTGAGGTGGATGGATTGCCTGAGCTCAAGAGTTAGAGACCAGCCTGAGTAAGAGCAAGACCCTGTCTCTAAAAATAGCCAGGTGTTGTGGCAGTGCCTATAATCCCAGCTACTCAGGAGGCTGAGGCAAGAGAATTGCTTGAGCCCAAGCGTTTGAGTTTGCTGTGAGATATAATGCCACAGCACTCTACTCAAAGTAACAAGGTGAGACTCTGTCTCAAAAAGAAAAAAAAAAAAAAGAACTGATATATAAAGTAACATATGCAAACAAAGTTGTTTTTTTTTTGAGACAGCGCCTCAAGCTGTCCCTCTGGGTAGAGTATCATGGCATCACAGCTCACAGCAACCTCCAACTCCTGGGCTCAAGCAAGTCTCCTGCCTCAGCCTCCCAAATAGCTGGGACCACAGGCGCCCACCACAACACCTGGCTCTTTTTTAGTTGCAGCCATCATTGTTGTTTGCTGGGCCCGGGCTGGATTCAAACCCGCCACCTTAGGTGTATGTGGCTGGCGCCTTAGCCACATGAGCCACAGGCGTCAAGCCAAGATTTTTTATTTTATTATTAGAGAGGAAAAATTACTCTTCCATTTTTCTTTCAATTAATTGTAAATCTGGACACCTGACAAAAATACTGGGTAGAAAGGACACAAGAGAATGCTGCACAGAGAATAAAAGATGCTATATGGAACGAAAACTTTCCTTGCTTTGAGAATGACCAAAATAAAGTTCGTGAACATCCACAGAGAAAGAAAACATCCCCATAATAGGGCCTTCGACAGGCAGAATGCTGTTTGTAGAATTTGTTTTATTAAAACATGTGCCCTGAACATCATGATGTTCACTAAAATCCAGTCATGTTATTGGTCTTGTGTGCCAGCATAATAATACCTATATTTGTGGTTCTCAATTGGGAGTATTTAAAACTCAGTAGAGTATTATTAGTTGTCACAGTGCCTGGTAAGCACTACTAGTATTTAGTGGCCATCAGATGAAGGATGTTAAGTCTTACACAGAGAACAGCCCCGCCAAGAGCATCTCCACTGAGAAAGAACACTCTGAATGAGCAGTTCTCAGCCTGGAGCAATTTTAACCCATAGGCATCATTCGGCAATTTCTGGAGACATTTCCCCTTTGTCACCTGGTGGGGAGAAGACATGCTACTGTTGCCTACTGGCCACATGGAGAGGCCCCTAAGCAACCACTGTGGAAATTACAACAGTATTTTAAAACCAGCTGCATCTTAGATTCTCTTGAATATTTATAATAAGAATACATATACAACACACATAAGCACGCAGAAAAGCAACATGTAAACTTTATAGTCAGTATTAAATCACATGACTCAGCAAGTTATAATTTCTAACATTGTTCGTTGAAGTGCTAAACTATTTCATATTATGGCTTAAAATTTGCATTTAAATTTGACTAATCTGAAAAACAGTTATAAAAATCCACAAACCTGTCAACACCTGTGGCATCCCCACCTAGGGAACTGTGCCAGTGAACTGGAAGAAACTCCACTCTGCTTATTTTCCCATCATCTAAAGATTTCTTGAAATGTGTCTGCAGCAATTTGAGAGAAACCACCCTAAAATCATCCACTTCAACAACAACAACAAAAAAAAAAAAACAGAAAAATTAAATTGATTAAATTGTCCTAGCTGTATAGCTAGTTAGCAATCATTTCAAATATGACAGTATGTTTTATAATATAAAGATATATTCTGGCTCGGTGCACATAGTACACTGGTTACCGCACTAGCCACATACACCAGGGCTGGCAGGTTCAAACCCAGCCCAGGCCAGCTAAACAACAAAGACAACTACAACTAAAAATAGCTGAGTGCTGGGGCGGGCGCCTGTAGTCCCTGCTACTTGGAAGGCTGAGGCAAGATGATCATTTAAGCCCAAGAGTTTGAGGTTGCTGTGAGCAGTGACGCCACGGCACTCTACCCAGTGCAACAGCTTGAGACTCTGTCTCAAATAAATAAATAAATAAATAAATAAAAATAAAAACAAATTAAAAGAATACCTAACCCCTAGAAAGCTCTTTTTAACTGTTCAATATTTAGGACGAATGTATAAACACCTGAGAAACATTAGGTTTGCTACCAATAGAACTGGAGACAGCACAGAACCCTGGGTAAGGACTCCAGAATCTAACTACCTACTATGGGATCAAGGCTCCAGGACCTACTGACTACAAAGGACAGCAAGGGACAGCTTCACTCACACTAGCCCTCAGTTCTTCATCTAACAGTGGGGATAACAGCGACAGTACCTAGAACCTATGGTTTCCTTGTGAGGGTTAAGGGTTAAATGATAATACATGCAAAGTACTTGGCACATACAAAGTATTCAATAAATATGAACTATTATTATACACTAAAAATAAAATTTCAAAAGTTTAAGTCAACCAGACAGATTACCTGATTCCATTAAATAACTTCTCACAACTCACTACAGGTATAAATTAAACACTGTTCAAAGTACAGGCACTCCGAGTTGCTGGAAGTGCTCAGGCAGAGGCTGTCAGTAGAGCTAAATTATTTCCAAGATCCCTTATAATTTTTCACACGCTAAGATTTTATGAGTTATACGTGGCAGAAGAGCAAATCAAGGGCAAAAAAAATATTTCCCACTGATCATTCAAATGTCCTTCTACAGCCCCTCAGCAAGTATAGTATATTGCTAGGAAGTAAGCTAAAAATGAATACTTTAAACCGCTTCTATTACTTCTCAGATCATTCCATGAAATAAAATGCAACAAACACTTACCACATTCAACAATGCTTCGAAAGCGCAAGTCACATACAGGTCCAATTCCATGCACCATGAACACCAAATGGTCAACCTGAGGCATTTCCCCTATTAAAAAAAAAATATATGCATCATACATAAAAGCTTGCAATTACTTTGGGTTTTCCAAATTCTTTTTTTTTTGAGACAGGAGCCTCAAGCTGTCCCTCTGGGTAGAGTGCCGTGGCATCTCAGTTCACAGCAACCTCCAACTCCTGGGCTCAAGCAAGTCTCCTGCCTCAGCCTCCCAAGTAGCTGGGACCACAGGCACCCACCACAACGCCTGGCTATTTTTTGGTTACAGCCGTCATTGTTGTTTGGCGGGCCTGGGCTGGATTCAAACCCGCCACCTTGGGTGTACGTGGCTGGCGCCTTAGCCACTTGAGCCACAGGCGCCAAGCCGGGTTTTCCAAATTCAATAGAAATATTCTAGATATGGCTGCGCCTGTAGCTCAGTGGGTAGGGCACCAGTCACATACACCAAAGCTGGCAGGTTCGAACCCAGCCTGGGCCAGCTAAAACAACAATGACAATTCCAACAACAACAACAACAAAAATAGCTGGGCATTATGGTGGGCACCTGTAGTCCCAGCTACTTGGGAAGCTGAAACAAGAGAATCACTTAAGCCCAAGAGTTTGAGGTTGCTGTGAGCTATGACACCACAGCACTCTACCCAGGGTGACAGCTTGAGACTCTGTCTCAAAAAAAAAAAAAAAGAAAGAAAGAAAGAAACATTCTAGATAACCCTTTTGTCATTACAAACTTGCCAAAGAAATTCATAACCCTGCCAAGTAAGACTCATTACCCTCTACCAAATTAGCAGAACAATTGGTACATCGTGGCAAATAATAGCAAACTAGAACATGAAGGGAAGGATGTAAGCTCTGTCCCCGGCAGCTATCAGCATGTGATGACCATCAACTTTGTACCTACGGAGCCTCTCTAACCTCATGAGTGCTACAGAACTCCCAGGGCACTAAGCCCCACGTGGACAAGAAATTTGCCAACATAGGCTCGGCGCCTGTGGCTCAATCGGCTAAGGCGCCAGCCACGTACATCTAAGGTGGCAGGTTCAAATCCCCAGCCTGGGCCCGCCAAACAACAATGATGGCTGCAACCAAAAAATGCCCAGGCGTTGTGGCGGGCGCCTGTGGTCCCAGCTACTTGGGAGGCGGAGGCAGGAGACTTGCTTGAGCCCAGGAGTTGGAGGTTGCTATGAGCTGTGATGCCATGGCACTCTACCCAGGGGGATAGCTTGAGGCTCTGTCTCAA
>CAUYQV010014891.1:0-11657 GCA_963574575.1 Galagoides demidoff | reverse complement strand
TCCAACTCCTGGGCTCAAGCGAGTCTCCTGCCTCTGCCTCCCAAGTAGCTGGGACCACAGGCACCCGCCACAATGCCTGGCCATTTTTTGGTTGCAGCCATCATTGTTGTTTGGCGGGCCCGGGCTGGGGATTCGAACCCGCCACCTTAGGTGTATGTGGCTGGCGCCTTAGCCGATTGAGCCATAGGCACCGAGCCTAGAAAAAAGTTTTCATCACTAAATTTTTTTGAGAGCCTGCTCACATAGCTCTTGCAGGATTTCTTACCCTTTGATATGTTTTTAAATCCATTGGCTGCTGGTTCAATGGCTGTAGCTCAAGCGGCTAAGATGCCAGCCACTTATACTGGAGCTGATGGATTTGAATCTGGTCCGGGCCCACCAAACAACAGTGACAACTGTAACCAAAGAATAGGTGGGCATTGTGGCAGGTGCCTGTAGTCCCAGCTACTTGGGAGGCTGAGGCAAGTGGGTCCTTAAGCCCAAGAATTTGAGTTTGCTGTGAGCAGTGATGCCACAGCATTCTACCAGGGTGACAGCTTGAGATTCTGTCTCAAAAAATAAATAAATAAATAAATCCATTGGCTGACACCCATAGCCAGAGTTGGCAAGGATCACAGATAAGCAGCATGCTTGTAAACTCCCTAGGACATAGTCTCTGTCCAGAAGTGACTAGCCTAGAGCAGATATTAATGCAGCTTAGCTGTGTGTTATGTCAGTCTTATCTACCCTTCTAGTGTTGTGTCTCACCTGGAATGACAGCACACAGCCATCGTATACTTTAAAGCCATCCTGGTTCTAATTGTCTATGAGTGCGACATTGTTCGGCATCTTAATAAATCACTTTGTAAAGGATTTTGCCCATTTCCTTTTATCACTTTGTTAGGTAATGTAGGTTACCGTACTGTCCGTGTTATTCTGTGCTCACCCATTTGGAGTTGTACTCCCATTTCGGTTTTTTCTTTTATGTTACCAACTTCACGCCTTCTGCCCTTTATCTTTTGTTACAAGCCTGAGATTCATAGGGTGGCTTTTATAAAAAGTATAAATTATTCCATTCTGCTGCTTCTTTCTCGCCTCCACCTGAATTCCATGGTTTCAGTTATCTAAGGTTAATTGCAGCCTAAAGTATTATTACAGTTAAGATAGCACATCTTGGCTCGGCACCTATAGCTCAAGGTGCTAAGGCACCAGCCACATACACCAGAGCTGGCGGGTTCAAATCCAGCCCGGGCCTGCCAAACAGTGACAACTACAACCAAAAAATAGCCGGGTGTTGTTTAGTCATTGTTAATCTTGTTTTGTGTCCCATTTATAAATTAAACTTATTATAGGGTGGCAGGTTTGAACCCAGCCCCAGCCAAACTGCAACAAAAAATAGTTGAGTGTTATGGCAGGCGCCTGTAGTCACAGCTACTCGGGAGGCTGAGGCAAGAGAATCACCTAAACCCAGGAGCTGGAGGTAGCCGTGAGCTGTGATGCCAAGGCACTCTACCAAGGATGACAAAGTGAGACTCTGTCTCTTAAAAAAAAAAAAAAATTAAATTTATTACAAGTGTATCTACAGTGGAAGAAAAAAACATACCATATGTAGTTTCTGTGCTACTTGGGGTTTCAGCCATCCACTGAGGGTTTGGGAACATACTACCTTGGATAAGGAGGGACCACTGTATTGCTCCACAAATTACAGTGTAGTGGCCTGTCCTGCCCATGTAATTCACAGAAGGCAGCATTGGAGAGAACACACAAAGAGAATGTGGAAATCTGGGTGTGATTCTTGAGTTTGCTTCCACATCTGTGGAGCGCAGTGGGTCGAGTGTATGATCTCCGAGGCTTCGACCTGAACTATACTGGCTGCTGTGCTCCCAGCACTGTCCAGCTTTGACAGAGTGTGGCTCTTCAGAGTTAATGAAGTGGGTAGGATTTGCCGTGCTTTCTCATTAAATGGCTTTTCCATTTTAGGGCCTCTGGTCATGCTCACAAGCCAGCAGCATTACAGAGCTGCTTGGTGGGTGACCCAACTTACAGTAAACAGGAGTCATCAGACTTTTTAAACAGGGGCCAGTTCACTGTCCCTCAGAGTGTTGGAGGGCCAGACTGAGGGCCCCAGGACGAGTCGGCTGCTAAGCAGGACAGGCAGCGGTGGCAAAAACACCCAGTAGGCTGGATAAATGTCCTAGGTGGGCCACAGTTTGAGGATGCCTGGCCTAGAGAATCTGTGAGGGGGGAGTCTACCTTCTCCTCATTGCTACTCTTCTCTGTTACCATCTCTTTCCCAGCAGCAGAATTGCTTAATCTTTGTCAGGCTACCTCATTCTCCAATGTGTTTGTCATTTTCTAGATCAGTGGTTCTTAGCCTTCCTAATGCTGCGGCCCTTTAATACAGTTCCTATGGGTTGTGACCCACAGGTTCAGAACCGCTGTTCTAGATCCTCTCCAGTTTTTTTTCTTTTTTGAAAAAACTAATCTATTACTTTCCCCTGTCATTCCACTTTCCTACTGAGGGCTTAATTCTTGATGTTTGGGAGCCTGAACTTTCATTTCTAGAGACTTTTTTTTTTTTTTTTTTTGAGATATTGTCTTTCTCTGTTGCTCAGGCTAGAGTGCTGTGGTGTCAGCCTCGCTCATAGCAACCTTAGACTCCTTCCTGGGTTCAAGTCATCCTCCTGCCTCAGTCTCCTGAGTAGCTGGGACTACAGGCACCTGCATGACGCCTAACTAATCTTTTCTATTTTTAGTAGTCACAGGGTCACTCTTGTCAGGCTGGTCTTGAACTCCTAAGCTCAGGGCTTCCCAAAGTGCTAGGACTATAGGTGGGAGTCACTGCACCCAGCCTTTTAAAAAAATTTTAATAGACGTTAATACAGTGCTGGTTATTTTAAGTTACAAAAAGGCTTACATCCACTTGATGGTGCTTCAAATAAAATCTCTCATGAACAAACCTAAAAGCATAATTGTCTTATGGCCACCCTTTAGGGAAAAGGAAATAATTGATTTTTTTCCCCTTGTCATCTTACTTCTTTTCAGGTTTTGAATGAAGAGTGTGATCAGAACTGGTACAAGGCAGAGCTGAATGGAAAGGACGGCTTCATTCCCAAGAACTACATAGAAATGAAGCCACATCCGTGAGTCAGGTTCCACTGGGCTCCCAAGGGTTGAGACCAACCTCCTTGTTTCAAATACTGTTTTGAAAATTGAGGTCACTGGTGTGGATGTCATGCCTTTTATTCTGTCTTTCCAGGGGATTGAGAAAAGGTGTTGATGTTGCACATCAGTAATAGTGTATGATGGTAGCGTAATAGTCAATAATAATACATGTTTCAGATTGACAGTAACTGTTGGTGCTCTTGAAAAATAAAACAATCGTTTTTTGCAAGTCTACTATTTTTCTTTAGACGTTTGGGGCCAGATGTGTTTCATAATTCTGCATTTTTTGAGATTAGAAAGGGTACTTACTGGGTGGTTTTGTGTTTATATGATTGATGATCCTGTAGAACAGTATCTTAATCTTTGTATCCCCAGAGCACTGTGTTTGGCATATAATGGTTCCCACCAAATGTTTATTCCTTCGTCTTTTTTTTTGGAGACAGAGTCTCACTTTGTCACACTCTATAGAATGCTGTGGTGTCACAGCTCACAGCAACCTCAAATTCCTGGGCTCAAGCGATTCTCTTGCCTCAGTCTCCTAAATAGATGGGACTACAGGTGCCCGCCACAGCACCCAGCTATTTTTGTTGTTGTTGTTGTTGCAGTTGTCATTGTTGTTTAGCAAGCCCAGGTAGGGTTCCAACCCGTCTGCCTCAGTGTATGTGGCCAGTGCCCTAACCACTGAGCAACAGGCACCAAGCCTGTTCCTTCATCTTAGTGTTCCAACTTCAGAGAGACTGACATGTGCACTCCTCCAGGCTTCCGAGAATGGTATACATCGGTGTATGTGTGTTTGTTTTGAGCCAGAGTCTCCTTTGCCCTGAAATTGAGTGCTATGGCTCACAGCAACCTGGGCTCAAGCGATCTTATCACCTCAGCTTTCGAAGTAGCTGAGACTACAGGTGCTTGCCACCATGCCTAGCTAGGTTTTTTTTTTTTTTTTGGAGACAGGGTCTTTGTTACCCTCAGTAGAGTGCTCTGTGGCATCATAGCTTACAGCGACCTTGGGCTCAATTGATCCTCTTGCTTCAGCCTCCTGAGTAGCTGGGACTACAGGCACCCACTACAATGCCCAGCTATTTTTAGAGATGGGGTCTTGCTCTGACTCAGGCAGGCCTCAAACTCGTGAGCTCAAGCAATCCCCTGGCCTCCCAGAGTGCTAGAATTACAGACATAAGGCAGTGCTCCAAGCTAGTTTTTCTATTTTTAGTAGAGATAGGGTCTCACACTTTCTCAGGCTGGTCTCCAACCCTGAGCTTCGGCAGTCTACCCATTTTAGCCTCCCAGAGTACTAGGACTGTAGGCATGATCCCACCATGTCCGGGTTTTGTTTTTAAGTTTATTTTCTTCTTATTTTTTTTTCCCCACACTGTCAGAATCAACCAGGTAACCATAGGCATTTTGAATCTTGATTAAGAAAAGATAGGAAAGGCTAGAGAGACTGATAAGAAGAATTACACTCCCACTAGTCTTGATTGGAAGCATCCAGCACAGGTTCTACAGTGGTGTTTCTTGAAGGCTCTGGCTAAAGGGTAGAGCTCATCCAGTCTAAGCTCTGAAAAGGAAATGAAAGGCTAAAAAAAACCCTTATCCAAGTTTACCAAGTTGTCACAAAAGACCATGCCTGAACCTGTTTAGGGATAGGGCCTTACAGGCCTGGTTCCCACTGCAGGACTCCTGGGTCATGATGGGGCCCGCGTGGTGGGTGTTGGTTTTAGTGTTGCGACATGAGTTACACATTCTGGGGTAGATCCGATATGTGCTTTTCATGTGACATGCATGCAGGCTGTGGGATATAGTAGGAAATTGAAGTAGAAAATAAGCCTTCTCTTCTAGCTTTCTCCTCCGCTGTTTTTGTTGGAGTATAAACTTACCTTTTAAAGATTTTTAAAACATTTGACCAAAGGCACATAAATGTCACCATTTAAAGAAAGTGGTCAAATTTATAAGTGGAATAAAATGCTGTGGAAATGTGGACCAGTGGTAGTTATGTATTTGAACTGAGAGTGATAACTTTTTATCACATAGCATAACATCACTCCATTATACGTGACAATTAAGAGAGAAAGAGAAATAGGAGCAGAAGGCTGGGCCCAGTGGCTCATGCCTGTAATCCTAGCACTCTGGAACGCCAAGGTGGGTGGATCCCCTGAGCTCACGAGTTCAAGACCAGCCTGAGTCAGAGCAAGACTCATTTCTAAAAATAGCTGGGCGTTGGGGCGGGTGCCTATAGTCCCAGCTACTCGAGAGGTTGAGGCAAGGGAATCACTTGAGCCCAAGAGTTAGAGGTTGCTATGAGCTATGATGCCATAGCACTGTACCAAGGGTGACAAAATAAGACTCTGTCTCAAAAAGAAAAAAGAAATAGGAGCAGGTACAAAAGAAATCTTTGTTTACTGAAATGATCTCCAAATTCATTTTTTCTTTCTTATTTTTTTTCACATTTCAGAATAATCTTTTATTTTCAGTCTTTGAGCTCTCAATTTGCTCTTATCTTTTTCTTTTCTTTTTTTTTTTTAATTAAGTCATAGCTCTGTACATTAATGCAATTATGGGATACAATGTGCTGGATTTATACATTATTTGAAATATTTTCATCAAACTGGTTTACATAGCCTTCACCACATTTTCTTTTTTTTAATTTTTTTAATTATTTTATTTTATTTTATTTTACACATTTTCTTAGTTATTATGTTAAGACATTTATATTCTGGCTCAGTGCCTGTGGCTCAAGTGGCTAAGGCGCCAGCCACATACACCTAAGGTGGTGGGTTCAAATCCAGCCCAGGCCCGCCATACAACAATGATGGCTGCAACCAAAAAATGGCCGGGCATTGTGGTAGGCAACTGTGGTCCCAGCTACTTGGGAGGCAGAGGCAGGAGACTTGCTTGAGCCCAGGAGTTGGAGGTTGCTATGAGCTGTGATGCCATGGCACTCTACCCAGGGGGATAGCTTGAGGCTCTGTTTCAAAAAAAAAAAGATTGATAATGCAATGGTTTATTCATTGGGTATAGACACTATTTTTTCTAATTCATGTCTAACATATTAAAAAACTGCCTGTTCTTAGTCATCTGTGCCATCTGGCACTATAATTTTTTAAAAATAGAAATGTATAGATTGTGCTTTGGCTGTTATGACTCTGGAGTACATTAAGAGAGTGCTCAAAAATAATGAGAATTTTTGAAAAAGTTCAGAATGATGCTTTCTAAATTGTTAGTCTATCAGAGTGTGCCCTATTCAAACACAAGTATTTTGAACATCTCTTTTTGAACAGGCTTTACGATAAGCTAGTTACATGGAAAATTCCTTTTCAATATCTGTATCCTATGTTTTTGTCACCAAGCATCATGACTTACAGTGATGCATCATATTTACTTAGTAAATCCCAAAGACTTGACTGCACCCAAAGATTTGCTACACCTTGAAGATGTTTATATTTTTCAGAAGATGTTTCAGGAGATCGTAGCCTTAATGGATATACTTCATTACATTAAAAGGCTTAATAACCACTTAATGGTGTTAGTTTTAATATATTTGTTAAGCCACCAATCTTATAATTTTTACACACATAAGTTATAACTAGTTCATGTAATCAGCAAACCTATTTATGAGTGTCCTGTGCTCACACGTTTGTTCCCAAAACACTATGTGTCATTCACTTCATGGAGACCTACGGTTTCCATCAGAGGCTATAAATAAGATGAAGACTCTTGAGAATGGATAATATCTTTATTTCCTTAGCAATATCAGAGTGTTAGATTTTTAGGATAGAATACTCCGTAGATGAGATAATATTTCATAAAAAAAGGCAAATAACAAACTGTTTAGTTAAAGGGTATATTCATTATGATTGCTATGGTTTGACTGTATTCTCTCCCAAATTCAGGTGTTGCCAATGTGATAGTGATAAGAGGTGGGTTTTTTAAGAGGTGATTATGGCTGGGCGTGGTGGCTCACACCTGTAATACTTGCATTTTGGGAGGTTGGGGTGGGTGGATTGCTTGAGCTTAGGAGTTGGAGACTAGAATGAGCAAGAGCAAGATCTTGTCTCCACCAAAAATAGAAAAACTAGCTAGGCATTGTGGCAGGAGGCAGTAGTCCAAGCTACCCAGGAGTCTGAGACAAGAGGATCACTGGAGCCCAAGAGTTTGAGGTTGCTTTGAGTTATGTTGATGCCACGTCACTCTACCCAGGATGACAGAGTGAGCCTCTGTCTTGAAACAAAAACACAAGCAAAAACAACAACAAAAAAGAGTGGGAAAAAAAGAGATTATTACGCTATTCAGGTTCCTCTCTCTGCAATAGGATGAAGGCCCTTGTAACATAGCTTCCGGCCATTTGGCCAGCTTGCCCTTCTGCCTTCTACCACGTGAGGGTGCAGTGCTCCTTCCCTCTAGAGAGGCACCTCTTACCAGACACTGAACCTCCAGTGCCTTGATCTCTGACTCCCAACCTCCAGATCTGTGAGAAAACAAATTCTGTTCTTTAAATTACCGAGGCTCAGGTGTTTTGTTGCAGAGGCACAAAGGGACTAAAACAATGACAATGGAACCCATGAACGTTTTATTGCTGGTAGACACCAATAGTTAAAGCCTGTGCATAGCATGCCCCTATAGGGGCATTGCTAATCATCTACACTTTGCCATGTTGACTTACAGTTTCATCTTCAAATGTTCTTTCATCTGGGGCCATAGAATGAAAGTAGCAGCAGTAGGTTTCCTTATTGCCTACACACACAATGAATAAATAAATCTCCTTTTCTTTCTTCTCTGCTGCTAAACAGACCTGAATTTGGCAGAACAAACAAGATTCCAGCTGCCAACTGCATTAAGACAGGGGTTCTCATTCTCTGTGGGTATTGACTTGCTTGAGTTTAGAAAGTTCACCTTCCACCAATGCAAACCTTTTTATTTCTTTATTTCCTTTTCTTCAACATCATACCTACATTAAATAAACAAAAATACCAGCCACGTACACCTAAGGTGGCGGGTTCGAATCCTCAGCTCAGGCCCGCCAAACAACAAGGATGGCTGCAACCAAAAAATGGCTGGGCGTTGTGGTGGGCTCCTGTGGTCCCAGCTACTTGGGAGGCGGAGGCAGGAGACTCGCTTGAGTCCAGGAGTTGGAGGTTGCTATGAGCTGTGACGCCATGGCACTCTACCCGGGGGGATAGCTTGAGGCTCTGTCTCAAAAAATAAAAAATAAAAAAAAGAGTGTGAGATCTACTCAACCAGGTAATCTGCTTTCTTCATTAACACAATATGTTCAAAACTAAGACGGTATATATTAACTTCCATTCTCTTTATCAGCAACCATTAGTAAAATCGAAATTATCTGTCAGTCAGAGGAAAATTACATGGCGCTGGTATTTTTGGATGGTAATTCATTTCTTTTTTTACTTCTGTACAGTTACAAAGGTGTAAGTTTTGGTATTATTATAATGTTGGAATTAGAAATAAGGTAGAAAAGAAAGTCTTTATAATCCTCTTACACAAAAATTTAAACATTTTCTCTATGTATAGTATCTCGAAAGTTGAGAAAGTAGATGACCAATGAGTCAGATTTAACTTTTCTTAACATAAAAGACAATGATAGGACATTCAGCCTCCTGTATGTGTCAATAACAGACACTGTAGTTTTATAAGTCAGTGACACAAGTCTGAATGTCGCTAGTGGAATCTCTTAAAAATAGTCATTATATTTTAACAGTCAAAGGTGTTTCCTTAGGAAGTATAAACTCATTTAGCCTCCAAAGGAACTATCAAGAACTCAATGTTCAACAAAAGGTAAGTAAAAAAATTGAAGTGCAAATAAGTTATAAAAATGTTTTTATAATAAAAACTCAAGAAGCATATTTTTAATGTAAAATAAAATTGCTGTACTAATCATTCTTTTGACACTTCATATTTTCCAAAAAGAAATTCTTTTTAATTTTTTAACATTATTTATAGAGATGGGATTTTGCTAGTTTGCAATGACTATTCACAGGTATAATCCTAGCTCACTGCAGCCTCCACCTTCTGACCTCAAGCCATCCTTCTAGACCAGTCTCCTAAGTAGCTGGGACTCTCCTTCTCCTTAAAAGTGAATAAATCCAAGCAATAATTTTCCATTCTTTCAACAGTTATTTGAACACTTGTTAGTTCATCAGGAAATGAAGATGAACCTTTTTCTGTGAAACCAGGAAAGACCCTGATAACCAATGCAAGCTTACATAACGAGAACAAAGCAGGAGGTATCACCTTTGCGGACTTCAAGCTGCACTACCAGGCTATCGTAACAAAAACAGCAAGAAACTGGCTCCCAAACAGACACACACCTGTCGATCAGAACAGAGAACCCAGAGACAAAACCACAATCACTCTTACCTGGTTTTTTGAACAAACCATACACTGGAGAAAAGAATCCCTGTTCAATCTCAGTGCTGGGAAAACTGGGTAGCCACAAGTCAAAGAGTAAAACAGGGTTTGCCCCTCTCACCACTCACAAAAATTAACTCACGGTTGATGAAAGACTTCACATTAAGGAGAGAAAGAATAAGAATTGTAGAACAAATGCTGGAGAAACCCTTACTGATGATCGGCCTAGGTAAAGAATTCATGAAGACTCCAAAAGCAATCACAACAACTACAAAAGGAAATAATTGGGACCCGATCAGGTTAAAAAGTTCTGCACGACCAGAGAGCAAATGGACAGCCCACAGAATGGGAAGAAATATTTACATGATAAAAAATTGACAACCAGAATCTACAAAGAACTAAGGCAAATCAGCCAGGAACAACCAACCACTCGTATTAATAAGTAGGCAAAAGACACGGATAGGAGGTTTTCCAATGTGGATCCATGAATGGCCAAAAATATCATGAAGAAACGCTCAGTATTTCTAATCGTAAGTGAAAAGCCAATCTAAGCCACAGTGAGATATTCCCTAACGCCAACAAAAATGACTTGTGTTCAGAAGTCCCCCCAAAACAGATGCTGTGTGGATGTGGAGAGAGAGTCCCTATACTGCCAGTGGGACTCCAAGGTGGTATAACCTCTATGGAACACGGTGGGAGGTAGATCACGGAGCTTCAAGCAGACCGACCCTTGGACCCAGCGAGCCCACTGTGGATGTGTGTGCAAAGGAACAGAGGTCATCTGTGAAAAGAACACCGACACTCGAATATCTATAGCAGCACCAATTCACAATGGCAGAGATGGGAAGCAACCCAGAGCCCACTAATACAAGAATAGATAAATAAAACGTGGTCTACACACAGGATGGGGACTACTCAGCCATGAGGACAAGTGGCGATCTGGTATCTTTTGTGGCAACCTGGAAGAATCCGGAGACCATTCTGAGTGAAATGTCAGGGGAATAAAGAAAAAACAAACACATGTGTTCAATACCAGGGTGGGTATGATCACTCAACACTTATGTGTACACGAGAAAATAAATCTCAAATAAAATCAAGCTGGGGAGGGTAAATTCACACTTGCACACTGTGTGGGTGGGAGGCACACTATGACCTTGACTCAACCTTGAGAAAACCAAAGTGCGTGCACTGAACTTGCATGCCCCACAGTATTCTGAAACTAAAATGAAAACAAATGCACACAAAAAGTTAAACCCCACATGGATGTTGCTCTCAGGAAGCTACATTCTACCAGTTGGGATTGGGGTTGGATACGTACATAATGGCACATAAAATTAATTTAACAATGCAATCGTCACGATGGGAATGTGTTTGAGTTGTTACGTGAACACGGTCCAGGGGCAGTAAACACCTGAAAATGGGAAGGGAGGGCAAGAAGAGGTAACAGCCCAGCCCAACGTGATGGTTGAGAGTGACCAGGTAAGATGAAATACACGAGCAAAAACAATTTTCTCTGAAGTCAGCTTTGTGGTGCCATTATATCAACCATTAATCAGGGGCCAACCAGCCGGGGAAGGAATTATTCACAACGTGTAAGCACAGAGGTACACAGCTACCATTTCTTTGAAAGATTTGCCTATTTTACTGAAAATCTGAGTCAAGGGGATAGATGAGTAACGAAATACTACTTACAGCTGCAGGTGGGTGAGACTGGGTGCCGGGGCTCACACTATAATCCCAGCACCTGGGAGCCCGAGGCGGGTGGATAGCTCCAGCTCAGGAGTCTGTGACCACCCTTAACAATAGCAAGACTCTGTGTCTACTAAAAATGGAAAAAAAAAACAAAAAACAAAACTATCCAGGCATTGTGATGGGGCTCATAGTTCCAGCTACTTGGGAGGCCAAAGCTAGAGGTTAAGAGTTAAGGTTGCTGGCTCGGTCGGCTAAGGCACCAGCCACGTACACCTAAGGTGGCAGGTTCGAATCCCCAGCCCAGGCCCGCCAAACAACAGTGATGGCTGCAACCAAACAATGGCCGGGCGTTGTGGCGGGCGCCTGTGGTCCCAGCTACTTGGGAGGCTGAGGCAGGAGACTCGCTTGAGCCCAGGAGTTGGAGGTTGCTATGAGCTGTGATGTCATAGCACTCTACACAG
>CAUYQV010014890.1:0-19649 GCA_963574575.1 Galagoides demidoff | reverse complement strand
ACTGGAGCTGGTGGGTTCGAATCCAGCGGGGCCAACTACAACCGACAAATGGGCAGGCGTTGTGGCAGGTGCCTGTAGTCCCAGCTACTTGGGAGGCTGAGGCAGGAGAATTGCTTAAGCCCAGGAGTTTGAGGTTGCTGTGAGCTGTGATGCTATAGCACTCTACTAAGGGTGACATAGTGAGACTCTGTCTCAAAATAAATAAATATAAAAAAAAAAAAAAAATCTCCCAAGGTGAGTGTCTCAATGTTCAGAATGAGAACCACTGGTCACTGAAAGCTGGCTTTATGCTGATTCAGGGGGCTGGCCCCCTAAAGCCATCCAAACTGGGACTGCACTGCAGACAAGGGCAGATGCACGGATAGACTGAAGTTCTAGCTTTTGAGACATCTTGCCTTTATTGGTCATTAGAAGTTTTATTGAAGAAGAACTCAATAAAATAAGAGTCTGAAAAAATAAATAAATAAATAAATAAGGGCTGGAGAGCAGGAGCATCATTTTACGTTCATGTTGTTTTTCTTTTCTAGTTGTTTTTGTTTTCTTTTCAGATTAATGTAAAGGTACAAACAATTAGGTCACAAGGTTTGCATTTGTCTGGTAAAGTCCCTGTTGTAGCTGGGACTACAACATACAGCCTACATAACCGGAGGAGTGCCACAGACCCTCACATAGGCCCCTCATGCCCTCACATAGTGCCCACTAAGAGAGAGCACACATTTCCTGCGTTCCCCCCTCCGCCCCCTCTGCTTCTGCCTCCCTCCCTTCTTGAATTGCATGTAGGTTTGAATCAGCTCTCCCATATCTGAGGGAACATGGGCTTATGTAGGAAACCTACAGCCATGTTTTTCTGGTCCTTCCTCCCTCACACTTCTCTTCTTTTTTATTCTCTTTTTATATTATTATGATTATTATTTTTTGAGACAGAGTCTCAAGCTGTTGTCCTGGGTAGAGTGCCATGGCATCATAGCTCACAGCAATCTCAAACTCTTGGGCTTAAGCGATTCTCTTGCCTCAGCCTCCCAAGTAGCTGGGACTACAGGCACCCGCCACAGTGCCCAACTCTTTTTGGTTATAGGTGTCATTGTTGTTTGGCAGGCTGGACTGGATTCGAACTCACCAGCTCCAGGGCATGTGGCTGGTGCCCCAGCTGCTTGAGCTATAGTCTCTTTTTATTTTTAATTTTCTTTTCTGTTTTTTTTTAATTACTTCCATAGTGTTATTAAAGATTGCCAGAATAAGGATGAGAGAATGTGGATGGGATGTTGTAGTTGTGGTCACTGTGCAATTTTAGAAAAGTCACTTCCTTTGAGGGACTTCTTTTTTACCTGTATTTATTTAGTAGATGGGGTAGGGTCGGGAACATGCAGCCTTGGGGCCACGTGTGGCCTTCTGGATCCTTGAATGTGGCCTTTTGATGAAATCCACATTTCACAGAACAAATTTTTTTATTTATTTTATCACTTTTGAGACAGAGTCTCACTTTGTCACCCTCAGTAAAGTGCTATGGCATCACAGCTCACAGCAACCTCAAGCTCTTGGGCTCAAGCGATTCTCTTGCCTCAGCCTTCCAAGTAACTGGGATTATAGGCTCCCACTACAATGTCCAGGTATTTTTTGTTTTGTTTTGTTTTGTTTTGTTTTTAGCAAGGGGGTCTTGCTCTTTCTTGGGCTGGTCTTGAACTTCTGAGTTCAAGAAATTCACTTGACTTGGTCTCCCAGCGTGTTAAGATAATAGGTGTGAGCCACCATGCCCAGCTAACAAATCTTTTAAATAAACGGACTTTCATTGCCTAGTCCTTCAAATTTTCTAACCCATCGTTATCCAGCTCAGATTTCTTATACCAAGAAAATTTTTCTTGACCATTCTAAACTTCCTTTGAATGCCCTTACTTTTGGCCAACTACATCATTTACATTTGAACTTTAAAATGTAACAGTTAAATACCATGTCCTATTGACCCACTTGATTATGTTGTATGTTTGTGACACTATGTATGTTTGTGACATTATGTGAGCCTTGTGAGCATTATTATGTTATATGTTGCTGGAGAATAGACATATCATTCTTTCTTTTGTTTGTTTTGCTTTGGATTTTTTAAAATTATTTAAAAATATTATGGGGATCCAAATGTTTTGGTTACATGGATTGCTTTTTTTTAATGCTTGGGTGAGGGCTGTAAGTGTGCCCACAACCTAGTTAGTGTTCATCACACCTGTTAGGTAGCTTTTAACTCATACCATTCTCCCTCCTCCTCACTTCTTTATTTCCACTGAATTTTTTTTTTCTTTAAATGCATGTGTGCTCATCTGTTAGTTCTAATTTAATAGTGACTACATGGGGTGTTTTTCCAGAAATGCATCAAGAGATCTCCTTAGCCCAGTTAGAATGCTGTTTATTAAAAAGTCCAAAAGCAATAGATGCTGGCATAGGTGCAGAGAGAAAGGAACAATATTGGTGTGACTGAGAATTAGTTCAGCCTCTATGGAAAACAGATGGAGATTCCTCAAAGAATTAAAAATAGAGGGGTGGCACCTGTGGCTCAAAGGAGTAGGACGCTGGACCCATATGCTGGAGGTGGCAGGTTCAAACCCAGCCCTGGCCAAAAAAACTGCAAAAAAAAAAAAAAAAGAAGAATTAAAAATAGACTTGCAATTTGATCCAGCAATTTCACTTCTGGGTATTTATCAAAAAGAAAATAAGTCATTTTATCAAAAATAAATCTAAACTCAACATTTATTAGAACACAATTGACAATTGCAAAGATGTGTGATCAACTGAAATGCCTATCAATTCATGAGTGGATTAACAAAATGTCGTCCATGCATATCATGGAATACTACTCAGCTGTGAAGAGAGATGTATTAATGCCCTTTGCAATGATTTGGATGGAACCAGGACCATTATCGTAAATGAAGAAGCATCATTCTTCTGTGTTTACTCTTCAAAGTGTCAAGCTCAAGGTTAAGCATGAGAGATAGGTATAGCAAATATTATTGACTTTTGAACTTCGAGATAATCTATTTCCCAGATTTTACACACAAAGAAATTAAGGTTCAAGGAGTAAAGATTGTTTGTAGTGAGTTAGTGGCAAAGTTTGACTAGAAGCTAAGCCTCCTTAATACAGTTCATTTTTTATGTAATTTGTTGTTTGATTTATTTTTCTAATGCCTAGCCATGTCTTGAGTCTTCAAAAGTTCTCATTGTCTAACTTACTGTCCTTCCACTTTCGTATAACTTAAAAGAGATGTGTTTCATCAAGATATACCTGATTCCCTTTAGGAAGTCAATTTTAAATTAGTGTATGAGTTAATTAGTCCATATAGATGTTTCCTTTGTTGGGAAAGTGCTAAGGGCGCAGCAGAAGGAAATATGGACCTGGAATCTGAAAATGTGCTTGGGTTCTCCCTTTTGTTCCTCTACAAACTCTGTGAGCTTAGGCTCATGACTTCACTTTTCTGAGCCTAGGTTTCCTCATCCATTAAAGAGAGCATCAGTATTCTCATTTCCCAAAATATTGTGAAGGTTCAGTGAGGCAATATTTGCCCTCTGTGAACATTGATGAGCTACTGAAATATCAAACCGAGGTCTTTCCACTATCACTGACAAACGATAGTACATGGGGGAGATGTGAATGCATGTTGAAGAAGGGGCACCCTAATTTTGCTTCTTAAGACTTCACTCTGCATGCAAGAAGCCTTCATCAGTATTGGTGACAATTACATATGTCTCCTTCCTCCTCCTTTTGCCTGCGAAAGACCCATAAGTTAAAACACTTGCTGCTATTCAGCACAAAAACAAATAGCGAAGCAACTCTCCTTGTGATGTATTTCCACCGCAAAGCTTAGACTTGCCACCATTCTGTTAAATTATGAATATCTATTACTTGATGGAGTCAATGCTTTCATTTGGAACAGGGAAGGAGGGGGGCAAAGAGGTTGCAGTTGGTGACAAGAAAAGCTCAGGAAGATGCAGTTGCTATGGCGATTAACAATGGGTATCCTGCGGACAGGGTTTAGGTATGCTGATGCAGCTAAAACAAATGTTTGTGTTTGGCATGTAGGAGACGGTGACAGATTATGGAGCCTTGGCCTTGAGCCTTGATGTAATCCAATTCTAAATAAATCATAAATCTAAGTGCAGACGCATAAGACAGGAAGAATACCAATTCAAGCTAGGTGGTAGAAGCTGGCAATGGAGGCCAGGATTGATTATGGGGTGTGAAGTCAGAAGGGATGGAAGGAGGGGCCTGTGACCATCCTGCAGGGATGAGATTCTTTCACATGGAGCCTTTGCCAGCTTCTAACTGAGCTGCCAGACCCCGATGGTGTGAATGAGAGATCACTGCTGAATTAGCCACAAGGCCAGGCGTTCTGCTGCCTCCTAAATTTTCTTGGATACAGGGATTTTTCATCATGAAAGGTGCTGAGTTGCTAATATTTGGGCTAGTTTCATGATTTCCTCACTCAGAAAGACCCAAATGTCAGCCCGAGTTGTTCCCAGGCCTACAGGCTGCTTGGAGTTTCAGAAGATGCTATAGGGAAAGCCCTTGGATATGGAATACATCATTTACTTGTATAAAGGGGAAGCACACAAAAAAGATAGTTGTTTATATATAATGTTCACATCTGTCCTCATTTTCTGTTTTCTAAGAGAAAAAGGAAATGAATGAATTTCTTTCAAATTTGAAGAGAAAGAGGAATGGATAGGTAACAATTGTTGGAAAATCTAGAGAATTGGTATTTCAAGAATTTTTTTTTCTTTTGCAGTTTTAGCTGGGGATAGGCTTGAATCCACCACCCCCGGTATATGGGGCTGGCACCCTACTCTTGAGCTACTGGTGCCACCCTACTTCAGGAAGTTTTGTTGTTTTTTAAAATTGACTCTTGTTTTTTAAAATTTGAAGTGTTATGACTAATAAGTAAGATATCAATTTCAATTTCTTTAAGTGTCAGACCAATGTTTCTTACAAATACAACTTTGTATTAAAATGGAGTGTCAAATATTATTTGGTTTCATTCTGGAAAACTCATCTGGGATTTGTGTGTGTGGGGAAAAGTACAAGGCTGAGTTTCAATGAAGATCAAATCTTCATCCTGAGCAAAGAATATGTTTTTATCAGAGTTGCCAAATTAGCAGAACTAGTGGGATGGATGTTGCTCTAATAGGAGCCACAGTGGCCCTATTGTGTCCTGGAATGATTCTTAGGTGTGTCCTTGTTGTATAGGTCCATTGGTATGCCATTCAGTTGGGAGGAATTCTACAGACCACCCTCCACCCTCCGGGGTCAGCATTGTGTTCCTTGTGCAATGTGCTTTAAAATGGATGTTCATTCAACTGAACAAATCCAAGTTAAAGGACATTACTGTGAAGCAGTAGATGGAAGACAGACTTCAGTAAACAAAAGGCTCATTGGGGGAGAAATGCTCAACAAGGGTAAAGGGGAGGAAGCAGGAATGGGAGATTTCAGATTGGATGGCAGGTCTGATGCCAGGGTAGAAGAGAAAGGAATGCATGTTGGGTAAGAACAGTCTCAGACTAGTTTAAGGAAGTTTTTGGGGTTTTTTTGAGACAGAGCCTCAAGCTATTCCCCTGGGTAGAGTGCTGTGGTGACATAGCTCACAGCAACCTCCCACTCCTGGGTTCAAGCGAGTCTCCTGCCTCTGCCTCCCAAGTAGCTGGGGACCACAGGTGCCTGCCACAACACCCGGCTATTTTTTGGTTGCAGCCATCATTATTGTTTGGTGGGTCTGGGCTGGATTTGAACCCACCACCTTAGATGTATGTGGCTGGCACCTTAGCCACTTGAGCCACAGGCGCCAAGCCAGTTTAAGGAAGTTTTAAGAAAGGCCAAGCTCACCTAGTAGAGAAGGCATGCAAAACACAGGAATAGATGGGCATTAGCCCCTGCGCGGTGCCCAGCCATTGGCTGAGAGCATCTCACAAGAAGAGGAGCTGCAGAGGGGTTGGAGATCAGTGGAACCACAGCTGGGGCCATCTCTCAATAATGCATTTCCATGGCTCTTACAGCACATTTTAGGTTAGATAAAATGGTTCCTGTGGCTGTTCAATATCTTAAAGAACTATAGGGAGACATGGTCAGTAAAAGACATCATAGACTGGCTCAGCACCCATCGCTCAGTGGCCATGGAGCTGGCACATACACCATGGCTGGTAGGTTCAAACCTGGCCAAGTCCTGCTAAAAACAATAATAACAACTACAACAACAAAACAACAAAAATAGCTGAGCATTGTGGCAGATGCCTATAGTCCCAGCTACTGAGGAGGCTGAGGCAAGAGAATTGCTTAAGCCCAGGAGTTGGAGGTTGCTGTGAGCAGTGATGCCACTGTACTCTACTGAGGGCAACATAGTGAGACTCTGTTTCAAAAAAAAAAAAAAAAAAGACAGACATCATGGACTAATGCAAGACATTTTCCTGAGCAAATTTTTGAGACAAAGTCCCTGAAAATGAAGCTTCAACTGTGGCGTATTCTAAGCACATTGTGGAACCACTATTACAGACATTTCATGTGAATTTCAATTCTGCAAATTAGACATACCATCTTATAAAGTATCAATAAGTCTCACTTACTTCACAATATTTAACACTCTGTGAGTCACAAAAATTAAAAGCAATTCATCAAGAATCATAATTTCAAAGCTGGCTCAGTGAATTATAAACTGTGTCTTTGATGGGACCACAGAGATATCTGATAGCCTGACAGGAAAATCTGATAGCCTGTGTCAGGAACAATCTTTGATGACGTGATGTTTTTTAAACATGGTCCTTGTACAAAAAGGAAAAAAGAATCCAAGATGCTACTATTATTCCAAGAAACTTGACAATGTGCATGGGTCACCACAGTGGCAATGTGGGAAAAACAAAGAAATGTAACATTGAATCCCGGATCAATCTTGCAGTGAACCAAGAGGGGGAGGGAGGAAGAGAAAGATGGCAATTAAGGGAGTCTGCAGAGGATTAGAATTCATTTGTGCACTCCGTACCATCTATTTTGGTAGGGGACTGCTAAGTTCACTTCCTAGAAAGAGTGAAGAGGCGCTGAATTGTCTGCTTAGTGATACCTGCACATTGACAGGAAGGGGACTTACAAGCTACACGTTCTTCCAGACTGGAGGGAGTTCTGCAGCTGGTAATTGGGCAGCAGGTGGTAGAAGGTGGCTTGGAGGATCAGAAACTCCTAGATCAGGTCAGTGCAGCAGTAATTTATAGCCAAGAGTTACAGAACTATCTCGGATTTTACCACCTATATGAGGAGATGTCTGAATTCTTGCTGCTGGTGAAGCTAATTAGAGAAAGGGGAAAAGAAAAGAAAAAGTGACCATATTGTCTCCCTGGGAATAAATCCAATAGCAAAAGTCAGACTAAAACTCCAGGTAAGACATGAGAATGTAAGTCGCTAAGGGCCTGCTACAGCCTCCTGAATGTGGATCCTCCCAAATGGACTCAGGAAGGCACAGATAAGCGGTTTTAACTCCAAAAGCTGATGCTTCCAAGACAGCCAGAATCTGCATCTAAGTTGCTTCCTCTATGAGAAAACCAGTCCCAGCGAAGATGTTCCCTGGCTTACTATAGGTCCCAGCATGGAGGGAAAGTGTCAGGGACAGATTGAGGATGAAGAGGGACATCAAGCATTTTACGGTAACTTAAAAGACGCTTCCTTTTTTCCTTTTCTAGGAGAAACAGAACCAGAGTAGGAACCTGAAAAGCAACATGGTTTGCTATCCTGGACTTGGCTAAATTATTCACATCTGAGTTTATTAGAAGGAAGTTTAATCATTTCTTGGCCTTCTGGCTAAGATCAAGTGTGTAGAAGTAATTTTAATGGCTACTGCCAAAGCTGTGCCCCAGAAGATGCCTCAGAATCCTGCTGCAGGAGAATGAGAAGGGAGGTCGGGAAGAAGGGACTCTGACGGTAGACCAGAAGGATTTGTGATCTGTCAGTGGAACAAGAGACATGTTCATTTCTTTGGTGCTCTCTGTAAAGATTTCAGCAAAGTTTGATAATAAAATGTGAATATTTAGACCCTCACTTATTTTCCTGACTTCTGAGAGAGTGACGCTCAGGATGAATGGGTGAAACAAGAAAGTCAAAGAAAAAGAGACATCAACTCGTTTTAAACTGAAAAGGGCACTTATCCTTTGTAGAAGTGGGAGAAAGTTCTGAACAGGGTGGATTTTCAAGAGTTTGGGACTTTTGAAAATATGTAGGGAGTGGCTGCCATTGACTTGAAATGTTAGAAAAATGCATTGAGAAAAAAGGTATTTTAAGAAGTTTCTATTTCTCTTAGTATTATGTCTGGCATCTCTTTATTCTTTTGAAACTTACTTGCAGATTCAAATAGGCTTTTTAATTTTCAAATATTTGTTCATGTAAAACTGGAGTTCCTTCTGAACGTGACACTGTGCTGAGGCAAGCTCTAGAATATTTCAGTTTTATCTCGGTTAGGTTAACAGAATGTATAGTTGAGCACCTATTACTTTTTCAGTAAGAATTGTATTGAAGTATAAATTAATCAAAATTTCATTTCTAACTGTAATTGTTCACTCTAAATCAAGCAAAAGTAAAAGTACTGGAGAAACAAGACAGCTGCACAAGGCCTCAGAAAAAGGATTGAAATGGAAATTGCAGGAGTTACCAGGGATTTGAAATCAGGGCCTCTGGAGTAGACAGGGTATTGCAAAATCTTAAGTCCCAACTTCCAGCCAGTCATAATTTGCCTCTGACATGTGCATGACAGATGGCCAGCTCATCTTTGCTGGAACCTGTCCAATGATGGTCAGTGTGCCACCAGGACAGCTAATTCTGTGTTTGCACAGCTCTTATCAATATAATGTTTCTCATGTTTAACCAAAATTTTCACTTTGTGATTCACAATTATTGATCTTTTTTTTCTGGGGCAGTAGAACCTAGCTGAGAAGGCTTACTGCTTATCAGCTATTAAGTTAGGGAAAATTCTTAACATAAGAAGTTATCAATCTATACACCTACATAATGAATAGATAATTCCTAAATCATAGATTTATTTTGAAGACTAATAAAATATTGAGTAGAGTGTATTCGACACAGTGCCTTACACATAATATGTTTCTAAAAAATGTTAGACTACGACTCTGGTATTACTAATGAAAATGTCACCATACAGTGCACATCAACACCAAAAGGTTCCAGGCAATCTTCTTGTTAGAACTTGCCTTTTTAGCAGTACCTCAATTCCTGCAATGAATTCCATCTTGAAATGAGTCTCTGTCCCTCTAATCGCTGACTGAAGATGTCATGGCATTGATTTAGCAATCTGGCTCTGACCATTTGAGCCTCCAAGCTTACTATTTTTGTACTGTGTATTCTAGCCCTCCAATTCTGCTCTCTTTGTACTGTGTATTCTAACACTCCAATCCAGACTCAGGTATGATAAATGAACCTCTAGTGTATGGCTCCCCTTTATATGTCTGTCTGGGTCAGGAACAATCATAGATCTGGGGGGATCGTGGAGAAGGGCTGAGTCCTCTTACCTGATATATATGTAGATAATGAATGTTATACACTCCTCCTGTTCTTCACACGTGTGTCATCAAACTTGTGCATGTTTAAATCCAACACAAAGGCAATTGTTTATTTATCTGAATGGCAGCGTGGGCCTCGTTACTTCTGGAAGAAGTGCTGGGCATTACCCAGATGTCAACATAGGTGTTTCTATTCAAAGAGTTGGAGACCATGGTAGACACAGGAAAGGGTTAGTTGCCCTGTTGTGAAGAGTGTTGTCATTAAGTAGCCTTCATCTGTCATCTTCAAGGTCTGTCTCAACTTCAGAAAGTTCACTCAATGGGGTCACATCCTTCCTGGGGATATTACATATGGTGGCCAACCCAGATAGGGATGGAAATGCCTGACCAGTTGGTTTCAACATGTGAGCTCTCACGGGTGGCTTCAGAGCTCTTTGTCGTGTCAATAGGTACGTTGTTGGGCCTCTACTGTGGTTTACCTCCACCCTCTTCCCAATTTTGCTTCCACCTTCTTTCTTTCACAGGTGCTGATTCCTTCCCTAGAGAGCCCATGCCCCTCAAAGTCTATCACAGCATGTGCTCTGGAGAAGTCAAAAATGATATGTACTAATGGAAGAAAAATCAGCTCATTGTTTGGTTGGTTTTGTTTCTTTTCCTGCAAAGCATCTGAGAGAATGAACAGATGGTAAAGGAAGTGGCATATGTTCTTTCCACTCTGTGAATGAATTGATCTTGAACTCCCAAGTGGTGTAGGACGTGGAGGGAATGGCGCTCAGGCAACATCTGAGAGAGCGTGCTTTGGGGTCCAAGGGTGAAAGTTTGATTGTGGACAAGTCTTTCCCCTCAGTAGTCCACAGTTGACCAAGGTGTAGCCAATGACTTTCCAAGCAGAGGTGGTGAGATGATGCCCAGAAGAGAAGGAGACATAAGTGGATTTTCTCCGAAACCCATAAGAAACACCATTGTCCTTTTCAAAGCAGGGCTGGAGGAATATTGCAGAGTACGTTCAGAATAATTGAGACTAATACATAGGTCACTATGAAAGTTTCAAGACAGACTGTCTTACGGTTCATTATTTCACTTCCAAGAAACATAGTCGACAGTATCCTGTCTGATTCACTCGAGCACCAGGAAAGTTTCAACTTGCTAGATTTATGATGTCACTAGGAGGGCTTTATTTGTTTCTGTCCCTGTGGATCTTATGTTCCTTGATTTCTGTGTATCTCAACTTTTGTCATCACCCACCTATTAATGTTATCCTGTCTATACTCACTGATTGCTGAAGTGAGACATTTAGGTTGCAACCAAGAGGAATAACGTGCCCTGCTAATATACTGCACTTGTGAGGGAAATTTAAAAAAAAAAGATTTCTACAATAAAAAACCAATAAGAAGAGTAAATGCATGAATGCTAAGTATCCATTTGAATCAATTTCAGGGATTGAGTAGTTTTGACGGCTCCTTTGAAAGTTTCTATGGTCAGTGTACCGTCTAGAAAATCATATACAACTTAATATCTATTACCCTAAACTGACTTAAATGAAGTTTAGAATAAGACAGGGAAAAATTCTAAAGATGACATTTATTAGATTTAGGAGAATACAATGGAAGGTATATAGATTTTAGGCCATTAAATGAAGACTTCCTAGTGTGATGCACTCTTGAAGTGCCATGATGTCATACCATGAAATGATTACAAACATTAGGAAATTATCTCTCCATTGAAATAGGGATCATTACTAAATACTACAATAATAGTAGAGGCATTAAAGAAAGCAGTGTATGTGTTCTTCAAAGCCTGATTAAATAAACGTCAAGGGCACAGAGAAATGTACTCTGATCTGTTCTCTGCAAAGGACTTGATATATTTAGATTTTCATTAAGATGAGCTGAAACACAAAATGTCTGTAGTTATCCAGGAAATGTAATTAACCACTTCCTAAGATTTCTACTTAATCAATGCTATTTTCTCACATATTTGGTTAATTGAATTGTCAGGTTCCACTGTAGTTTGGGGTATGTGGATAAGTTTGGCCAGCAACATCAGGGACATTCAAAGTCAAGGTCATTTCCCTCTCTAAAAAAGCCTTTGTATTTTGGCTGTGGGCTCCTATCCCATTCTATGTGAATATATCTGCAATCAACAACCACACTTAAATAATATTAATTTATTTAAGGATTAAGATAAAGGATACTGAAATACTGAATTATTTTTTGAAAAAAATGGATGAATACTTTTTGGAGTTGCAAAGACCTAAATTTAACCCCCACTCTTTAAAGTAGTAAATGCCACTGTGAATGTTATTTCTTAGTTTCTTTCTCTATCAAATGGGGATAATTAATTTCTGCTTCACATTAACATTGTGAGAGGTAATGTTTGCATAGCACCAGACATATAGTAGACATGTAATAATTTCTTGTGCTTATTATTTTTTATTATGATTATTACTATTATTTTTATTCTCAGTCTTCTATATTGCAGAATAACATCAAAATATATCATGACCCACATGTATGAGATTATCTCATATATCTCAAGGAATGTTGGATGGTCCATGTTTTCAAAGTATATCGTTAGGCTGAAGAACAACTGACTTGTAGGGCCAAGGCCAGCAAGATGCTGAGGAAAACTTTCAACCAGTCTGCTCAGTATCTCTTGGAATAAGACCATGCCAAGCCTCCTTCCAGCATTTCTGTGAACTTTGCTGCAAGGACATTGGTCCTTTGAGCCATGTACTTTAAGAGGTATAGTCATGTGTGTCCCTCTCTGGAACAGGAAGACTGTATAGACAACCTTTCCTTTCTAGATGCTAGCACTCTTCGAATGGGAAAGGAGAGTTTATTTGTCCACTTCTTCACCCAGTAGCTTGCCTGAGCATATTCTAAGTTTCAAGCACTCTGCTAATTATTGGAGATATATCAATTGCCAAGACATAGTACTTGCCCTTAAAGAATATGGATGAGTGCAGAACAGGAATGAAAAAACAGCAACAAAACGAAAAACAAAAATAAACAAACAAATAACAAAAAAAAAAAAGAACTTACATTCAGAAGACAGATTGCAGAGTCAGACTGGCCTTAATCTGATGGCTGTCATACTCACAGTTCTCATCTTTCAAATGGGAACAGCTCCTTCCATCAATGGTCAGGAGGACCACGTGGGCTGAAATGGATGACGTGCTTATATAGTGAGAGTGGAGTGTACTATTAATAGCAGTAGTGTTAGTTAAAATGATGATTATAAAAATCATTATTTGTTTCATTATAAGTTCAAAGTATTTCCAGTGAATAACAGTGATGGGAAAGGATATAGGAAGTTGAGGCAAGAAAAATAGACAAAGGACAAACTGCAAAGGGCTTCCTGAAGCCCACGGGGACAATGGAGGATTATTACAGAGTTTTACAAAGAGTTTTAAACAGAAGAAAACAACTTAGCCTTTAGCTTCTGAAAGATTGCTTGCCCCTGGGGTGGAATGTTAAGTGCCCGCAAGCTCAGGATTGGTCCATTCCAGTGACCCACATGTCTCCCCCTCCTTGATGTGTTGTGAAAAATTAAAATGAGGACAGTTCAGTCAACAGTGTGTCTGCAAAATTAATGAACCTCTTTGCCTTCAACACCTGGTAATTATATCTTTCAATTAAACTAACTCTATAGCTGTCTACAATCCTATAAATTAACTCACAGTCTTACATATTTCTAAACAGGCATATCTTTTCAGGACTCAAACCTGAGACGTCAGACATAGAGAAGGGGGTCAGAGAACAAAAATGAAAGGGCTTTGTTTATATCTCTTCTGCTTGTCACAGAAAAAAAAAATTGAGTCTCTTCTCTCTCAGTTTGGCCACTAGAGCTATAAATGTATGTTTTTGTGTCACTCCTGATCAATTTAGTTTATATCTGAGTATATCTCATAGCTCACTTGGAAAGGGGAATTGAACTTGTAAAGTCTGTTGTTGAGTATTGTTCATATAAATCCATTAATTATTCATTCATTCACTCATTTGGTTTTTGAGATCAAGAAAACTAGGGTTAGAAAAACAATGGAGCTCTGTGAGGTGTGGGTGGTCTCTGTCATGAGAGAAAAATACAAACCACACAGTTAACTTGTCTATTCATCAATTCTTTCAGCAGATTTTTTTTTTTGAATTCTAAATATGATAGATCCTCCACAGTTGACCACCTCCCTGCATTGACCACCTCCTGATTTTCATAGACCAGCCATGCATCACATATATGTACCAGTACAGTAGGACTATTTCTTTATGTTGACCAACCTCCATATGTTGGCCAGTTTATAACAGTCCCTTGGATGGTCAACTTATAGAAGGTTCTCTCGGATGTGGAAAGTAGCGAACATTCCACTAAAGGAAATATAGGAAGAGGCAAGAGACTATAGCAGAGGTTTTCATTTGGTCTGGACTCAGCAAATCACTCCAAGAAGTGACATTTACTCTGGGACCTGAACAGCTGAGAGAGAAAATTGAAGGTCTTTGCAGGAGAATGACAGTGTAGGGAGGGGGAATGTGGGGAGTTCTCAGAACAGAGAGCTTAGCACAAGGAGAGTACAGAGCAAGATGGACAAGCAAAGTGATGAGATGAACAGGGCCAGTTTATGTGGGGTCATGTAATGATGTTTAGGAGTTTCAAGTTATATCTTAAAATCAAAGAAAAGCTGGGTAACTGTGCAATGATATTCAGCCAAGGGATGTACATGACCATTGTGGTCACGGTATTTTTCACGTGCTCTTTACTTGCAGTGTAGGATGTGTCTCACAGGAGTGAGACTGGAAATCAAAAGACAAGTTTGATGAGTCTCTCAAACTTCAAGAGGAATACCATAAGGTCTGAGGACATGGTGAGAAACATGGAGATTCGTGGAAGAGGTAACTAATTGGATGTGGAAGGTATGGAAAGGAAAATGTTAAGATGATGAGTATCTTCTTGCCTTGGTTACTGTGTAATTGCCAAGTTTTTCCATTTCTATTCCTCTTTGTAAAGGAACCTAAAAATAAAGGTAACAGATCCCTTAGAAGGCTGGTGATAATTACAAATGGACTGAAGTGAAGGGTCAGAAACTTCTTTGATAATCTATATAAATAGTACCCAAGCATAGGAACTGCTCTATATACACTTAGCCTTCTGTCCAGTGAGATATAACATACAAACATGTCGGGATAATCTGGGAGATTTTTATAGAAAATACAAAAAGTAATTTCATAATACTTACCTCTTTTTATCACCCTAAATAATACTCTAAGTTTGAAATAAGGATGAGGAAACAAATTGAAACTTAAAGTGAATTGGTACATGCAAGGTGTTAAGTTGGTTCTTCCTTACTAGAGTCCCTGTATCTTTCTAGATTAACACAATGTTGTATCATGAGCCACAAGTACTTAGGTAACTTACCATATGAGCGTATCTGTTAGAACATGTGAAGAGTAGTCTTGTCAAAGCCATGAGTTCAGTCTTAAAACGTGGGGGACAAAAATGTCCCTGAAAGAAAATACATTGAAGCAACAAGATGTTTCTTTGATATCCCCTATGGCAATGTAAAACAGGGAAGTCTTCCAGGAATAAGAATTATAGAAAATAGCATTCACAACCCTCCCATCCCATCCTCTGTACATTGTAACATCATTTGTTCATACTGTTGGGACGTTCCACTTGCCATCTTTTTTTATCACAGAAAAATTTGATCTTTGGATCACTGACTCCAAGATCATTCATTTTTGTCTCCAGAACCTCCCTGCCATTTTTCTTTGCTACTTAACTCACTGTCTGAGACCTGATTTTCCAATCTGTCCTCTTTCTCAGAAAAAAAGAATTACAAGAACCCAAGGGATTTTTTTTTACCTCTTGAATTTCATTGTCAATTTAAGGAGGGAACTTGGCAAGCATTTCTACTGGACACGTATAACCAACACTCACTGGAGCAAAGTGTAAAAGGCCAGACCCAGGGCTGAGTTCCGATGGTTTATCTGGATTCAATAAGACAGAAAAGCACAGGAAATAATATGGATAAGTGAAAACAAATGGTAAATTTACAGTTTTCTTTAAAATCAAAGGCTATGTCTCACTTCTCTTCCTCCTTAATCGTAAGAGTACAGGCAATTTGTTTAACATCTCTGACTCTCAGTTTGCCTGTCTGTGAAACAGAGTTAATAAAGAAGACTCAATAAAAATAATTCATGTGAAGCTTCTGGTATAATACTTAGCACAAACTTCCCACAGTAGTGGGAAGCTTTTCATACTGATTCACGCTTTGATTTGATGATCTCTGATGTCCCATATCTGCTCCAATTTACCCTCAACCATTAATTTGTGAATTGTAGCAATTACAGTGGCTTATTTATAACATTTTATTGAAATTTTTGTGCTTAATGAGATAACAATGCAACGGGCTAGCATTTATTATTCACTCTGCACCACACACTTGGCATGCATTCATTGCTAGTGATGGTGACAACCTTCCAGATGATGTGAGACCATTGTTATCACCCACCTCTTTGTTTCTAAGGATGAGGAAACAAGAGCTCAGAAATGTCACATGAATTATCTAAGACTGCAAAATTTTAAAAATCCAGAAAATAAGATTAAAAAGCAGGGCTGTTTGACTCGGTAACCTTGTATTACACAAACTATTGTTGATTTTTAATATTATTCAAAATAATTTCATAATTCGAGCTTTTCCTGTAATAATTGGAGATTCAACACCTTAGGTGCAAATAAATAAGCACTCTGGAGAACACTTTGATAAAATTGTTTTCAGGGTACATCTAGTCTGTCTCTCCTAAGCAAGAGGGAAATGGCTGCATGAAAGGATTATGGTTATTTTTTCGTTTTTCCTGAAGGGAAAAAATTTATTCTAGGCTGATATCAGAAACTACTTACCTTACAGCACACGTGTTGTGAGCAGCCACAGGTTACAGAAGCAGATGGCAGGTGTTAAACAGTATTTGTATGAAGTAGCTTCGGGAATAACTTCTGCTTGGGGTATAAAAGAAATTAGGAGGAGAGCCAAATTAAAATTGGGCAATAGGTCTATGCAGCATAATATTTTTATGCCTTCTTTTCCTGTTGTCTGTATGAGGGTGTGTGTAGTGTGTGTGTTCATGTATTTAATTAACGTGCACACACACAGACACTTACGCACATACCTATAGAGGTCTACCCATATGTCATATAAATATGCTCTATACTCCAGAGAAATCAAAATGATTTTCCTTGGCATCTAAGGTCTTGTACTGATAGACATATGTGTAGGGTTTTAGTCCCATTTGAATACACCTGATGGATATAAGACCTTGAGAAATTCACTTAACAATTCCAGGTCAAATATTTGTCATCTGTAAAACAAATCCTTTGAGAAAGATTATCTTTGGTTCCTTTTACATCTAATATTGTGAGTACAAGACTCTATAACCCTAATCTTACCTAACATTGCAGAGTTAGGCTATGTTCACATAAGCAATCTCCAACATTCTCTGATCCTCCAACCTACAAACAACATTCCTATTTGCATAGGTTAAGATTATTGATTGAATCAATTAACAGACTGTAGTAGTGTACAATAAAAAAAAAGTCATGATTTTTTAGGTTTTCTGTACCCATACCCTCTGGAATTTGACTGTATTTTTCTACATCTTGAGCCTCAACCAAACTTGTGGTCTGTTTTGACCAATAGCTTGCCCTGCATTTGACATGGTGTTAGTCCAATAACCTACTCACCACAAAGCCTTGTGTGTTTCTGCATTCTCTCCTTGAAACCTGACAAGTTGTCACAATAAAGAGCTAAGTCTAATGTGCTAGAGAATAAGAGAACTCATAAAAAAGAGCTGAACCTGGTGACACTTGTGACTCAGTGAGTATAGCACCAGCCCCATATACTGAGGGTGGCTGGTTTGAATCCAACCCTGAAAACTGAAACCAAAAATAGCCAGGCATTGTGGCAATTGCCTGTAGTTCCACGCACTCGGAAAGCTGAGGCAAGAGAATTGCCTAAGCCTAAGAGCTGGGGTTAGCTGTGAGCTGTGACTCCAGAGCACTCTACTGAGGGTGACAAAGTGAGTCTGTCTCTAAAAAAAAAAAGAAGAAAAAAAAAAGAGCTGAACCATCACAGCTCAAGGCATCATAGACAAACTATTCCCCAGGGCATGAGGCCACAGTTGAGTGAGCTCTGAGATCAGAACATCTAGGTGAGCCCAGACTAAATTGATGACCCAGATAAGTGTTAGATAAACTAATATTTATTGTTTAAAACTCACAACTTGGGGTCATTTGTTACACAGCATAAGTCAACTGATACACAAAGTTTTTGACTATATTTTTCCCCTACCTTTGAGGAAGTACCAAATGCAATCTTTAATATGTCTTACATTTTCTGAACTCTGAGAAGGTCAGGAGACAGTGCTCAAATGGCCACACCAATGACAATTATGAACCTCTGACAAGAGACATACAAGTGAGGATATCTACATTCTGGATTTATGTGGAATGTCTTGGGGATGAATTCTCCCAGGAAGAAGATTTTTTAAACTACCATGGATGTGTATTTCTTTACTTCTTTTATGTTTTACGTTTACATGGATGGAGCTAGAACATATTCTACTTAGTAAAGTATCTCAAGAATGGAAGAAAAAGTATTCAATGTAGTCAGTACTATTATGAAACCAATTTATAATCATCCACAGTTTCATATGAAAGATAAAACACAATTATAGCCCAGGATGAAGGAGAGAAGAGGAGGGGAAAGGGAGGGGTGAGGGAGGTTTGATGGAGGAATGGCAATTGGTGGGACCTCGCCTATGGTGCATAATGCAACAGCACATGTCAAATCTATTAATTGTAGAGAATAAATGTCTTAACACAATAATTAAGTAGTGAAGTGAAGGCTATGTTTACCAATTTGATGTAAGCATTCCAAATTGTATATGAAAAAATCACATTTTACCCCATAAATGCATGAATGTATACAGTTATTATTTAATAAAAAAAGAAGAAGAAAAGAAACCTTGGAGAGTTCATGATATAAACTGAATTATTTGGTTTTCACATAGGGTTTGTTGCCAGTGTTGGTATTCTTATCAAAAATAACAACTATAATGCTGAATTAAAGCCCAGATCACTTAGAATAATAAGTTCTTTTCTCAGAGAAGAGAGGAACCCCAAAACTGTAGGTTGCTTTCTGTTGTTGCTATAAGACATTTTATTTTTTTTGAGCAAGCAATTGAAGTTCACAACAAAAGTGAGTGGAAGGAACTGAGAGTTTCCATTTACTTATTCCCTCTGTGCTCACTTGGCCTTCACCCTTATCAACATCCCTCACTAGAATCATATCTGAATCACTACAAAAATTTTGAGACAGACTGTGTTCTCGTCCATGATTTCCCTTCCAAGAAACATAGTTGACAGCATCCTTTCTCACTCCTTCATGCCAGTTTCAGCTTGCTCAGCTTAGTAGTATTGTTCAAAGGGCTTCATTTATCTCTGTCCATGTGAATTTTATGTTTCTGGATTTTTGAGTATCTCACAACTTTCATAATGACCCATATACATTTGTTACAATGGATGAGCCAACACCGACACATCATTACCACCCAAAGTCATAGTCTACATGAGGGTTCAGTCTTTGGTGTTGTATACTCTATGGATTTGGACAAATTTATTTTATTTTTATTTTAGATTAATGTGAAGATACAAACAATTAGATTACAGTGTTTGCATTTGTTAGGTAGAGTCCTGTTGTAGTTGTGGGAGCACATCGATCTCTCTCCATCCTCTCTTCTCTTCTCTGCCTCTTTCCCTCTCCCTCCATCTTGAATTGATTTCAATTTTTCTCTTTTATTGGCATATATTAGACTATTTACTGAGTTTATATTAGTATTGAGTACATTTGATATTTGCTTTTATATTCTTGTGATACTATACTAAGAAGAATGTGTTTCAACTCCATCCAAGTTAAAACAAAGGACAAAAAGTCTCAATCATTTATTTATTTATTTATTTATTTATTTATTTTGAGATGGAGCCTCAAGCTATCCCCCTGGGTAGAGTGCCATGGCATCACAGCTCATAGCAACCTCCAACTCCTGGGCTCAAGCGAGTCTCCTGCCTCCGCCTCCCAAGTA
>CAUYQV010014880.1:0-24636 GCA_963574575.1 Galagoides demidoff | reverse complement strand
GCATATGGGGCCGGCACTCTACCCCTTTGAGCCACAGGTGCCGCCCACATGTCTTGTTTTAAAAGATGTCTATTCTGATCATTTGTTATGTGTTAAGTTTTGCTGTTTTTCGAGTGCCTTGTATATCATGGTTATTAATCCCTTGTCAGATTGACAATTCACAGATATTCTCTCCTTTGCTGTGCAGAAGCTTTTTTGGTATTATATAATTCCATCTGTTTATTTTTGCTTTTGTTGCCTGTGCTTTGGGGTCTTGTCCTTAAAATTTTGCTGAGGCCAATAGCCTGAAGCATTTCCCCTATATTTTCTTCTAGTAGTTTTGTAGTTTTGTATCTACATTTAAATCATTTGATTTTTGGAGTTGATTTTTGCATGTGGTGGAAGATAGGGGTGTTAATTTTTCTTCATAAAGATAATCAGTTTTCCTAGCACCATTCATTGCAGAAACTCTTCTTTCCTTAGTGTGTGCTCTTGAAACCTTTGCAATATTCAGTTGGCTGTAAATATGTGGATTTATTTCTGGGTCCTGTATTGTGTTTCATTGGTCTATGTGTTGTTTTTATGCCAGTACCATGTTGTTTCAGATCCTATAGCTTTATAATAAATTTTGAAGCTAAAATTCTGATTACTCAAGTATTTTGTTGCTGTTGTTGTTACCAATTTTTGTTTTTGTTTGAGACAGAGTCTAACTATGTCACCCTCGGTAGAGTACCATGGCGTCACAGCTCACAGCAACCTCAAACTCCTGGGCTTAAGCAATTCTCTTGCCTCAGACTCCCAAGTAGCAGGGACTATAGGCGCCCACCATAACACCTGGCTAGGTTTTATTTTTTATTTATTATTATTTTTTGTAATTCTTTGGCTATTTGATTTTTTTGTTGTGGTTATACATAAATTTTACCATGTTTTTTTCTATTTCTATGAAGAATATGATTGGTATTTTGATAAAGATTGCATGAATCTGTAGATTGCTTTTAATAGTATGAACATTTTAATAATATTAATTCTTCCAATCCATGAACATGAGTTGTCTTTTCATTTTATTTTTATTATCATCATTATTGTATATGTATGTGTGTATGTGTATGTGTGTGTGTGTTGTCTTGAATATTTTTCATTAGTATTTTGTTAGCTTTCCTATAGAGGTCTTTCATCTCCTTGGTTAAGTTTATTCCGAGGTATTTTTTTGTTTGTAGTTATTAAAAATAAGGTTGCTTTTTTGATTTATTTTTCAGATTGTTCACTTTTACATATAGAAAGCTATGATTTCCTGTATGTTGATTTTTTAATGAAATAAGTATAAATTTCTGTTGTTTGAAATTTTACTTTTATTATTTCTTCACATTAAGCATACCTCTAAGTACTATTACTACTTCAAGAAAATAAGCTCTACATATTTTGCTTTTAATTTTCACTGTCATATTCATATTCTAGATCCCACCATCTCATACCTGACTCATTAAGGTGGTCATTTACTTGGTCTCAAACTTTAGTGCTTACTTATATGCATAAGATTTTGTTTTACTCTTCAAGTGATTTATGATTATCATTATGCATAATTTTGCTAGAGAAAATTACATTAAATTATGACTTCATTAAGACACTCTTCAGTAACACTTGGAAATGAGGCCTTTTCTTTTTAATTTTAAAGTTTTATGGGGTACAAATATTTTGGCTATGTGGATCATTTTTATAATGTTTGAGTCATGATTGTAAGTCTATATGTTGATTTCCTATCCTGTAACTTTACTGAATTTGTTTATCGGTTTTAACAGATTTTAGATGGAGTCTTAGTTTTTCTATAAGATCATGTCATCTGCAAACAGAGACAATATGACTTCCTTAATTTTAAAATAGATGTACTTTATTTCCTTCTCTTTCTTAAAAACTCTGGCTAGGACTTTGAGTACTATGCTGAATACAAGTGGTGAAAGTGGGCATCCCTGTTCTGTTTTAGATCTTAAAGACTATCAGTTTTATCATTTTTGCCCTTTAAATATTAATAGGTTTCAAAATTTTATTTTTTTATGTGTGAACAATATATTCTAGAATTCTATATAAAATTGAGAGAAAGGTAGTATTTATAAAATGCAAGAAATATTCTGCTGAAGACTGTTTCTGAACAACTTGATTTCTTTCCCTTAGATTTTTCATATATCCACTTCAGTTTTTTTATGCAGCAGCTACATTATTGCAGTTACTTTTTCCTTAACTTTAATTAAAAAATCTGTTAGTTTCATTAATAAATGTGTCTTGAAACATTCAATTAATACTTCAGACCAGAGTATAATATTACTTCGCAGCTTTTATATTATGTTCAACTTTATAATACATATTTATTTTCCTTTGTGAAAAAAACATATTTAATTTTGACTATGCAACTATTCTATATTATTTCTTGCTCACATACTCAGAGGGAAACTTTATTGGGCTGATTTTTTATGCTTAGTTTTATTCACTAATTTTATACTCTATTTCTTAGAACATGAAGAACTCACTCCTATTAGACACTCTATTTGTGGATATAAGAGAAGAGAAAAGAATAAGAACTAATAATAGCAGATAAACTATTTTAAAATATTTCTCAAATATATATTTCTTTACTATATCGCTACTCTAAGCATTATAAAAATTTTATAACTCTTGTTTTGTTAATATTTATTATTTACAACTAAATATATCCTAATATGAGTTAGAATTTCATAGTCTGAATAAATGACTGATGCCCATGTATGCTCATGGTTTTCCTTATTTTAGAATTTTACTGCGTTCACTTTTATGAGAAAGACTAAATCTTAGTGGAATAAGAGAACCAGTAGTACATTACTACTAATAATATTTTAAATACTGAATGCTTCTTACCATGTTTCTTCTCCTTATTTTGGAATACCCACTTTTCAAAGTTAAATAATTTGTGTCACTCTGATGGGTGTTTTTCTTACATTAGTATTTTTTAATTGAATCAGATCACCTTGAAGTAGGTACTTCTATAACACCACTTTATTAAATTTGCCCATTGTTTTCAGCATCATTCAAATTGTCTGGGGAAAAGCAAAAATATTATCTGACCTCGATATAATTTTGACGTTTTAAGAGGTGCTTAGAGAAGTAGTCACTGACTAATGAGGAATTATGGATGACTCTCTTTGGTCTTTCCAGTTCATATAGTAGAACAGTTTCGAACGAGTTACTTTTGTTCTGAACAAATATCAGAACTAAAGAATAAAGTATCAGAACTGAGAATAAAGAAACTAAGTTAGTTATTGTAGTGACCGTCTGGAGAGATTACCTAATTTTGCTTCTGATACTGTTTGATAGATTAACATAAAATTTTAGACAGAAAGTAATATCCGACATCAATTGTGGAATATAATTGAGTAATATAAGCAAGGCAATTTTCGGTGTCTATGTATATGATGAAAAACATCTTCTGAAGTATTGGTTGTTTTCTATTTTGATCAATCTAATAGTTGAACAATGTTTAACAATTCTTCTTCCAATATTTTTTATTCTACTTTTTTATGGAATATCAGATGCTCAAACGGCAATTAATTGCCAATTAAACACAATATAGATCTAAAATAGATGTAGATAGATAGAGACAGAAAGCAAGACAGAGATAGACACAATCACATTATTAGTCTCATTTAGTTTCATTCCAAATTGCCTCAGAGTCAACGTTCATATTCAGATTAGCTGATACTTCTAATTCTGCTTGCTTGATCTTTTCAAAAACTCTTTTTCAGCCTTCCTTCTTGCCTTGATTCCTTGAATGCATACTCATTGTACATATACTAAATACTCTAGCATTGCCATTTGCAAGAGAAATGAAAAAGAGAATTCAATCTATTTAATCCTCCAGCGACTTCATGTAAGATTATTTGTCCCAGTCACCCAATGTTTCTTGGACTTTAGCATGGTCTCAACATGGCATTGTAGCTCAGATATGTCATTCCAGACATATTTGCAGAATTCTGGTACAAATTTGAAGCAACATTCTCTTAATGAAAAAGATATTGTTAGCTATCCCAGTTCTTAAACATCTTGCTTACAAATAAGCAGAATGACAAGTTGGAGAAGTGGAATAGGAATTCAAGATTCTACATTCCTGGTTCACATTTCTTCTTATTTCTCTACTCTATACTGTAATTCATCATATTAGTAGATATTCTATATTATACAAACTAACACCTCATGAGGTAGGGGTAATACATAGAAAGCTTTCACTTAGTTACCAAGGCAGTATAGTCAAAATAATAAGAGATGATTGGAATCAGAATAAAATTAGCATCTGTCTGCTAAAGCAGTGGTTCTCAACCTTCCCGATGCTGTGACCCTTTAATGTAGTTCCTGTGGGTCGCGATCCACAGGGTGAGAACTGCTGAAAAGTGTTTTGCATAAGGAGGGAACAAAATTGGACTGTTTGACTCCTGGTGATGTGTTTGAAGTTTGACTACTTCTTCACTGTAATTTTACCAAAGCAAACATATATAGGATAACAACTGTGCACTCCCACCTAATCTTAACCAAACATGATTAAAATAAATTTCCAGCATTAAATTGACAACTAAAGCTATTTTTAAAAAATGACATTAAAAAAGCAAAGAAATAAAAGCCAAATTATACCAAATGCACTTAATTGTGAAAAAAACAATGTACAAGTATAATTTCTATTAATGCTTTGACAAAATAATGTCGGGGGCTAGCCTCATTTGAACTGTTTTGTGCTAATGCTATAAGAGTCCAAAAATTTTATTGTAATAAAACTATACTAAAGAGAAACTTCTTCACCCATGTGTCCAGGTAGTAGTAAAAACTCAACAGAAAGTAAGCAAGTGGTAGAGCTGAGGAGGGGATGGGTGAAATCGTACCTACTGGGTACAATGTGCACTGTCTGGGTGATGGGCATGCTTATATCTATGAGACAAGCAGTACAAAAGCAATCTGCATAACCAAAACATTTCTACCCCTGCAAAATTCTGAACTTATAAACACGGAAACTTCTAGAATGTTCATTATATCATCACCACATGTCTCTTAAGGCTATGTTTCCCAAATGCACCTCTTGACAATAAGTATATGTTTTAATGTTTATCTGTCTGAAATTTATTTTAAGTGGAGATTTTGATACCTGTATTTGTTCTCCAGATTAATGAATTCCAACTTTATAAAAGCAAATGCACAGAAAGTGCTTAAGAATCAAATAAACTTAAGTACGTACCGAAATACTTGATCCGTTTGCATTGTTGAAGCAGTGGTCTTCCCTTTACAGGCATAACAGTTTATTTTTCCCTTTTGTTGAATATTTGCCATTTTACCATTGAAAAACAATTTTAACTGCTCTGAGGGCAATTGTGTATTCAGGTTCATGTGAAGTATATGAAACTATGTCCCTAGAAACCAATGGATACGTTTTCCCGGGGTCTTGGAAGGAGCTATTTGGGCTGTCTTTAACCAAATATTCCAAATAGCCAGAATTTTTCTGAGTTACCTTTCCACCATCCTCTCCACATCTTTATCCTATGTACAGGATAATTCATATTTGTTTGTTTGTTTTGTTTTAGACAGAGTCTTAGTCTATCATCCTGTGTAGAGTGCCTTGGTGTTAATAGCTCACAGCAACCTCAAATTCTTGGGCTCAACCAATCCTCTTGCCTCAGCTTCCTGAGTAGCTAGGACTACAAGTGTGTTCCACCAGGTCCTTATGGTCTAACTTTACTTCTTTTCTTTTCTTTTCTTTCCTTTTCTTTTCTTTTCTTTTCTTTTCTTTTCTTTTCTTTTCTTTTCTTTTCTTTTCTTTTCTTTTCTTTTCTTTTCTTTTCTTTCTTTTCTTTTCTTTTCTTTTTCCTTCCTTCCTTCCTTCCTTCCTTCCTTCCTTCCTTCCTTCTTTCTTTTTTGTCAGGGTCTTACTTTTGCTCAGGTTGGTCTTAAACTCCTGAGCTCAATCAATTCACCTAACTTGGCCTTTCAGAGTGCTAGCATTATGGGCATGAGCCACAATGCCCAGCTCCAGGATAATACACTTTTATGTTTGTTTCAATATAAGTAATTCTTCTTCAGTTTTAAGCATCAGAGAGAGGCTAATACTTTTAAGTTACATGAGAAACTCATTCCTCCTCAGAATTTCTCATGGAAGTAACCTAAAACTGAAAAGTAAATCGGGTCATAACTGTACAGATATCTACTAAAGGAAAGAAGCTTTGATGAAGATGGAAAATATCTTTAACTTGTATCAGTGTTCAAAGTGCATGTCACTTTCTCAAAGGGTGTATGTCCAAACCAAGTTGCCACTAAAAATAAATTTGGAATAGTTCTTAAACTCCAGACAATTTTAAGCTAAATATGGACAAAATGTGACAACATTTCAATAGCATCTATAATTTGTGGTAAAGCAAAAGTCACTATTGAAATACAACAGGGTATCATTATTTCCCAAATATTACTCTCACAAATCAGCACATCCCATCTTGACCATATGAGTTGGTATTATCCTCCATCACTGGCATTATAAAGGACCTCCACTGCATTTTTAATTATACTTCTCTAGACAACTTATCTGTTCTGTTTTAGAACCTTGAATTTGCTAAACAGCAGCTGTAATAGGAATAGCAAAGAAAAATCATTCAAAATATGTTGAGATTTCTAGGTGTAGAATCATCATTAATGGCTAACCAGATTTGAGATGAGATTGCTTCAATGAGATATTTAATAGAAAAAGAAAAAATAGGTGTTATAATAGACAAGGTAATGGATGAAATAGTTAAGAATTATAAGTGTGGAATGTGAGATGTGGATGAGACACTGAAATGGGAGGGCAGATGGATATATCTGCGTATCTTCAGAGGACAGAGCTGGATGATAGAGATTTGTAATTTGCATCCTGTTCAGTGATGGAGGAAACCAGAGCATTGTCTTCTATCATCCAAAAAGAGAGTAAGAGTGAAAAGGTGCCAAAAACAAGACCTGAGAACACCAACAGGGATGGGCAAAAGGAAAAGAAGTGCTTCCCAAGGAGGCAGGGAGGCTGCTATAGGTAAAAGTCGAGGGGTATCAAGTAGGTAGGAGGTGGTGGGGGAGTTGAGTAAATTCACACCTAAGTGGTACAAGGTGCACATTATGAGAAGGGCATACTGGTAACTTGGACTTAAAATGTACAAAAGCAAATTTTGCAACCAAAATGTCTATTATAGCCATAATATTCTGAAATTAAAAAATAGGTGAAAACCTAAAAGGACACATTTGTAAGAATTCAGAGAGAGATGAAATTCAAGAAAAAGAAAGATCCAAAAGCTATAGAAAGGTGAAATAAGGGAATGACTGCAATACTGGATTATACATTGGCATATTTTGGATTATATATTTATATACTAAAGGAAGATATATATATATGACAGTCCTTTATATATATTATATATACATATCTATCTATCTATATACATATATATTACCATTAGTAATATCAATAAAATAAAATTCTGTGGAGTGGAGGAGTTGAAGCCATTTTCAGTATTGCAAGGAAACGAAGAATCTGCCTTGAAACATTTTTAGGAGGCATGGTAATGAACAAAAAGTAAAAGATGAGATAACAGGGCAGAGGGAGAACTGATAGCTTCAAGAATTGGAAAAGAAGAGATGTTAAAAGTACAGGAAAAATTGGAATCATTACTGATCTATGACCCTACACAAGGAAAAGGAGCCAAGCTCTGGGCTGGGTTACAGGTGAGGAAATAAACTGTGGAAAGGGAAAAGTCGTGAAGGCTGGGGGCTTTTGCTACCACTGATTCCTTAAATATCTGTGCTTGAAATTGACAGTGACACCTGATACTTTTCATTAGCAAACTTTGCCAGCCTAGCAGAATTTAAACTGTTGTCTGTAATGGCAAAAGTCATTTTAAATGCGTCTTACATAAAGATTATACTCCAGTATGGGCAAAAAGATGCTAAGATTATGGAATACAGGTCTTTATAAGTATTCACTTTGCTAATTCACCCTCCACATTTAAACTAAAAAGTAATGAATGTCTTTCACATCTTCTCTCATTAATAAATGATGTATTGTTTATTCGTTCTAAACATCTTCCTAGGAGAGTGAAACTGATTTAATGTAAGAAAACCACTTAGGCTGACATGCCATCTACTTACTGGCAGTGAGTGTCCCTGTGATAATAGATTTAAAAGACAAAAAAAATCCAGGCATTAAAGGGAGAACTAGATGTCCGGTCACCATCTTTTATCTTAATAAACTGGGAAATGATAACCAAAGGGTTCCATGATATTTTTACTGCTTGATTTGCTTCATTGATAAAACTGACTGCCACTGTTTAGTATAATTAAAGAATTCTTATCAATTCTGAAAATAAAGGGTGAATCTGAGTATAGCAAATTTTAACTACAGAAGTTCAACTTTAAACTTTCTAGTCATTTGATTCATTCTTTCAACAGGATTAAAGAGTCTTCTAGTATGGCTTTGGGTCAGTCTCTTGAGGGAGACTCATGATTTGCTTAAAGTTGGGAGATTTCAATTGGTCAAGAATCTGATTATTAGTTTGCAAGTTCGATTTATCAGGAGTTATACAGTGGGGGTGGTCTTGAAGTAACAAATCCACATTAGGCCAACTTACAATTTACAAATATGTATTAATTTAAGAAGCCAATTTATAAATGAGAGGGGCAATTTACTGTTAGCACTTAAGATCCAAGTGGCAAGAAGAGTGATATTGTTAACAGAGCATGGAGGTGGGGAAGTGGAGCCAGATCATGTGGGAATACTAACTCTACCACTTATTGACTGTTCAGCCAATTAACATCTCTGTGCCTCAGTTTCTTCTTTGCTAAATGGATATAATGGTAGAACTCACCTCACAGAAGTACGTGTATGTGATTATTAAAAGAGTTAATATAGGCGAGCACCTAGGATAGTAAGTGATAGATAAAACACTACATGTGTCAGGGATTCTCACTGAATCCATTCATAAGGACAAAGAAGAGAAAAAAGGTTACTGAGTGGGGACTACAAGACAAAGGTGTTTTGAATGAATTTTGTATACAAGAAATCACTGTGAATTAATGTGACTGAACAAAGAAAACTAAATTCAAGTCACTCGCTCTGAAACTTAGCTTATAAATCTATAAAATAGCAACAACAAGATCTAGTTATTAAAATTCTGCAGTGAGTACTAATTTAAATTGAGCATGTAAAGGACCTGGTGGTACCTGGCACCATAATAAATATCAGTTTCCTGTGAAGATAAAACAGTAGGATGACTTGCTTTTCATCATTATAGGTAAACTCTCACCTGCAAATTAGAGAAAATGCCTCTGCCTTCTGGGCTTCACTGTGGAGTAGGATGACATGACTCGGTTAGTTAACCTGGTCCAGGATATGATGAGAACTCAGTGAAAATTTGCTTTTGTTTCTCCTCTTTCTCATCTCCATCCTCCCCTCTTCTTATTTCTCTTCCTCTTCCTTTTCCTCTTGTTCTTCTTTTTCTCTGTCATTCTCCTTTCTTCTTAATTAGCCGCAATTTAAGGAGATTTGAGGAATCACCTTTACTTCTTTAGCAGAACCTCGAGTGAGTCCTCATCCTCTCCAAGTGTCTGTATCATCATGTCTGACTGTGTCCCTGCCTGGTTATCCTGTATCTCTCCATCCATTCCTGTATCCATGCCTATCTACTGTAGAAGAATTGGTTTCTTTGCTACCTTTGTTGATCTCTTATCTAGTTGGCCTCAGAGGTCACGGTGTTTTCAAAAGATGTTTTCATCCTGTGCACATACTCTGGAGCTATATAGACTAGTCCATTTAACAAATATGAAGGACCAGAAGCTTCTCAGGAATTTTCCAGCAATACTCTAGCTTAATTATTAAATACTGGAGCAAAGCAGAAATTAAAGAAATGTTTTCTGGTTTTTCACCCTATTTTTAATTTGCAGTATAAATTATGTATAAATCATTAGAACCATAGCTTTTTTTTTTTTTTTTTTTTTTTTTTTTAGTTGGTAGAGTTTTACTTTGTCACCCTCAGTCGAGTGCCATGGCATCACACAACTCACAGCAACCTCCAACTCCTGGGCTTAGGTGATTCTCTTGCCTCAGCCTCCAGAGTAGCTGGAACTACAGTTGTCCGCCACAACGCCCAGCTATAGAACCATAGCTTGTTTATATAAATAGAATTTTATAATTATAAAAGCAATATATATTTATTTTAAGGTATGTAAAATATGAAGAAAATTAAAAGTATTAATTGTGTCATATTTATTGATCAATTTCACATATTTATTTCACTGCCTGTTTTAAACCTGCATCTATTTTATACATTTTGATTAAGTATATGAAATTTTAAATACTTCTTTAACCTTCAAAAACATTTTATCACATCATTTGAAAACTGTATTTTCTTGAGAATACATAATGTTGTGTTACATAGATATGCATTATTCTTTAGCCTGAGTTTAGGATATTTATTCTAGTTTCAATTTTTGCTATTATAATTCCATGATCAATATTTTTGCATATAAATTGCTGTCCACATTTGTATATTCTTATAGAAATTTATTAAAAATATAAATAATTTAGGGGAGTTTTTAAATTAAATCATAGCTGTGTACATTAATGCAATCATGGGGTACAGTGTGGTGTTTTCATATACAATTTGAAATACTCTCATCAAACTGGTTAACATAGCCTTCCTGTCATTTTCTTAGTTACTGAGTTAAGACATTCATACTCTGCTTTTAGAAAGATTCATTTGTACCCTTGTAAGATAAATCATAGAGGTGACCCCACTAATCTCCCTCCCTCCACGCATTCACCCCCTTCCCTCTCCTCTCCCTCCCTCCTCCCCATATTCCAGGGCTACAATTAGGTTGTAGTTTTCCTATGAAAGCTATAAATTAGTTTCATAATATGGCTGCGTACATGGATACTTTTTCATCCATTCTTGAGATACTTTTGCTAAAAAGAACATTTTCCAGCTTCATCCATGTAAACATGAAGGTGGTAAAGTCTCCATCTTTCTTTAGGGCTGCATAATATTCCATGGTATACATACGACGGATCTATTATAGGAGAAAGAACAGAAAGATTAAACCTTAACCAGAGATATTTATGTAAGTTGTGATAAAGCTCAACACTGTCCTTTCGGAAGCTCCTTAGGGAAGGTAAACCAGTTTAGGAGGCTGCTTTGGATAAAGAAGTTTAATACATCTCTACAAGATGTTTGCTGTCTGTTTCTTGGCTCCAGGTAGATCCATGCCCCTTAGCTAAGGTAGAAATGATTTCCTTTGCCCATAACAACAGAAGATTTGCTGAAAGTAGTAGTAGTATAGTCTGTTTTGCTGCAGATTTTTATGCCCATATAAATAATACATGACAAGTAATGCATGACTATGAGTCCTAAGGAATATACTAATGGTAATTATAGATGAAAGGCATAAATGCAATTCAAGTGTTTCCTTAGATTTACCAAAAACTATAATGCGAATTCTTCTAACTTTATCATAAGTTAAAGGCAGTTACTTCTTATAACCTTTTCATGTCTGAAAATTCCCTTAGTATATACTTTCCTAAGTTGAATGAACTAAGAGTGAAAAATAAATCAGGTATTATAATAGTAGAAGCAGGTCAGAATCTACATGGAACTGATCTGAGAAATGAGGCCTGAGAAAAATGAAGTTGCTGCATTAGAAGGCACTGCCATGCCTGCACTGTATTTGCTCATTTTGATCCACTCTCTATTTATTTTGTCATTTCCCTTTTTATCTTTGACGTGAATGTAGTGTCCAGATGCATCGTGCAAGCAGGACTTGTTGGCCTACCTGGAGCAGATTAAGTTCTACTCTCATCAGCTGAAAATCTGCAGTCAAGTCAAAGCTGAGATCCAGAACCTGGGGGGAGAGCTCATCATGTCTGCTGTGAGTACTGCCTGGCGTTTATACCATCTGAGGTGGGGCATGCTCAAACTGAACACATGCACCCCTGCTTATACCCCCAAGTGTTTCAGATAAATTCAGGCTGGGATAAACTCAATCAGAGTTTGCATAAAAGTACAAATAATCAAACTAGCAAGAGATTTTGTCAGATTTCTTAAAGAAATGCTAAGTGAGTATAACTTTCTTTGGCCTCAGAACTTAAAGAATAAATCAAGTGTTGTGAGCCACTTTGTTAAAATATACGTATTTATTTAGAGCACGGTTTTCAAACCTCAGAAAGTATACAGATGGCATCGTGAAGTGAATCTGTATTTTTTTCTAAACTAAATGCGTGCAGAATTGCAAATTAATAAAATGATTGCCTTGTTGCTAGTAATTGATGTTCATTTTTCCCATATTCATATTTATTACATAGAAATTCATGCCTTGAGATTCTTTTTATTTCCATATATACTTTTAGACATGGAATATGATAAAACAGTATAGATTTAGAAGAACTTTCATAAATTCTTCGCTGGCCCTGAGTTTCAAGCTGCTGTAAAATTACCATGGTAGAACTAATGTCTAACTTTTCTATTCATCTTTTGAACAGTAGTAGATCATTTCTCTGGAGCAGGTATGGTAATAAAATAATATTTGATATCTATATTGGATTCAGTTATCAGTGACTTTGAGAAGGACATGCACCAAGATTATAAATTTAGGTTTAAATGAAACATTAGGAACATTCTAGGAATTTATATTCCTGAGAACAATTTTCTTTTTAAATTACACACTAGTATACTTATAAATTTGCACCATCTCAGGGCCTCTATATCTTGGCATTGGACTTTGCCTCAGTGAATTAATGTTCCAAAAGAGGACATAGTAACAAAAGCACGAGCAAAGGATCACCATCAAGGGTAGAGAGGAGGAAACTAATCCCTACTGAGTATTAGCTCTTGCTATATTCTATCTCAATCTTCACAATATCATGCCAGATTAGTCATTTGTTTGTTTGTTTACTATATGAAAAAAATAAAGGTTAAATAGCTTCCTGAAGGTCATACTAGTATATGTCAGAGCTGGTATTTATCTTCAAAGGTCTAGGAGGCCTTGTGGCCTTCTGGATACTTAAGCACAACCTTTTGTCTGAATCCAACTTTTACACAATAAATCTTCTTTAATAAAGGGATTGGTTCTGTGAAGTTCAGATTCAGTCGAGGGGATGTACGTGGTGATTGGGTGATCTGGAGGCCACGTGTGGCCTTGAGACAGCAGGGTCCCCACCCTGGTGCTTTCTCTGCTCACGTAGATAACCCTGGATGTATGATGAAGGTGAAGAACACAGGTCTAAAGTGAGTAACTTGGAAATTATGTGATGTGGTTTCTGTCTAGCTTTTTATTCCAGTGATTGTCAGAAGGGAAAACATTTAGTTTCCGTGATAATTTAAATTTTATAAAATCAAACAGTATTGGCTCCTGTGCAATAGTGGTACCCTGTCACTTTTCAAAGTAAAAATGTATTTTACATCGTCACAACAGAAATGTGTGTGTGGGTGTGTACACACATGCATGTGTGCACATATACGTACACTGCTATGCATACGTATGTGTGTACATATTTAACTATTTTAAATTTATTTTGGATTATTAAACATTCAGTATTCTGTTTATCATTTAACATCATTTTAAGTATGTAAAAAATATTTGTTTGGAGGCTGAAATATGTGTTCCATTTACTTTCTCAATTGTACAAACTCACCATCCTGGATAAGCTCTAAATTCATTATTTTTTAAATATATGCTTTCTTGGGTTTTCTAAAGCCAAGCTTTCAAAAAAAAAAAAATGATAGAAGTCCAGTCGCCACAGAGCTGTTAAAATATATTGCTATTATCTCTCCAAAATAGGATTTCTTCCACATATATTAAATGAACTTTATATTCTTTTCTGTTTGGTATTATGATTCAAATTAATGAACTTTATATATTTCACAGAAACAGCAATTAGGCAGGGCTTATTTAGAATCCACAATTTACAATTGAAGAGCTGAGTCATTGTATAAAATGAGGAATAGCATTATAAATCCAAAACTATTTGTCCTCATTCCATCCACAATTCCTCATCAGAAAAAATAAATCTGAATAAAAGGGAGCATGCCCTTTTTATATCTCTTACTGCTATCTTTTTGCAGGTGTATCTTGGAAAGCTATTTTTTTTAACATCACTTTTATTGGTTAGACTAGAAAGCATTGCTTTTATGAGTGCCAAAGCATACTTGCTTTAATTTCTCAGTGATCCCGGATTCCCCCTTTAAAAAAAAAACAGCAAAAAAAGAGCTTTGCTCACTCTTCTGCCTAGGCTAGAGTGTAGTGGCACAATCATGGCTTATACAACCTCAAATTCCTGGGCTCAAGGGATCCTCCTGCCTCAGCCTCCTGACTAGGAAGGACTATAGACATGTACCACAACACTGGCTAATTTTGTTTGTTTGTTTGTTTGTTTTTTTAGTCTTTGTAGAGATGGAGTCTCACTCTGTTGCCTAGGATAGAACTCTTTGTCTCGATGGATCCTCCCACATGGCCACTCAAAGTGCTAGGATTATAGGTGGAACCGCCTGCCAGGCTATGCAGGCCATGAGTTCTTATCTTGTTCTGTTTTTCTTTGTTAAATTAAAGGTTAGGCATGGTAGCTCACATTTGTGATCCCAGGATTTTGAGAGGCCCTGAGGTGGGAGGAAAGATCACTTAAAGCCAAGAGTGAGAGACCAGCCTGGGCATCCATAGTAATACCTTGACTCTATTAAAAATAAATCAATAAATAATAAAGAAATTTTACATTTTGAGAAAATGATATAATGGAAATTATCATTTCTCTATGAAATCTCTTGAAAAATAACAATCATGATTCTAAAGCAGGGGAACTTGATAACAAATATAAATTTTGTATCAGAACTATAGACTATTCAAAGTTCACTAAATAAAGTTTGTGTTTCAAGATCAGGGAGCGCAAGTTCATGAAGCATTGCTGTTAGCAATAAAAAGAAGTAGGTGTGAATGGAATGCTTTCCTGGAGCCAGTGGGCACTGCTTCCTGGGGCTTGAGTGTTAAGATTTAGGACAAGGAAGAGGAATAGGAAACAAAAGAATCTGAGAAGCATTCCATAATATACCATTGAGTCACATTCTTTCCCAATCATTCTTATGTCTGAACTACAAGCACTTATCCTGACGTTGCACCATTATTTTCCTGTAAGAAAACCAGAGTGTATGTAGTTGGTTCAAATCCACAACTAAGATTGGAGTTCCTCTTTGTGCCAGGCATAGCAGGACATCTGGGGGATGTGACAATAACTACATAGTAGCTTCCTTAAGATGCTCAAATGAATATAAAAATTAAGAAACATAAATATATCTAAAGAAACAAAAAAGACTCCACCACAATGTGATAAACTATACAATAGCAAGGTGGTTTCATAGGTGAGAAAATAATTCCTGTGATGTGCAGAACAGGCAAGAGAAAATGGCATCAGTGGCTTGGCCCTAATTTGGGCCTTGATTATTAAGAAGAAAACAAATAGGGACTCCTAGGGGAAGGGAAAGAAAACAAATTGAATATATGGGACAAGTGAAATAAAAAGAGGGCGGGAAGACATGGAGTATGAAAACAGCAAGTAGTCTGTGTGTCTGAAGTTAATTTTATTTTTATTTATTTATTTTTTTGAGACAGACTCTCAAGCTGTCACCTTCGGTTTTGTACTGTACTGTCACAGCTCACAGCAACCTCAAACTCTTGGGCTTAAGTGATCTTCTTGTCCCAGCCTCCCAAGTAGCTGGGACTACAGGTGCCGTCCGCAATACCTGGCTATTTGTTTTTGTTTTGGTTGTAGTTGTCATTGTGGTTTGGCAGGTCCGGGTGAGCTGGATTGAACCTGCCAGCTCCGGTGGATGTGGCTGTTGCCCTAGCTGCTGAGCTTCAGGTGCTGAGCCTGAAGTTAATTTTACCTGGTACTGTTGGTGTGTCTTGCTGGGTAGGCGTAGAACAGAAGCTGCAGAGGAAAATAGGAATGTTTTAAAAAGGATCATTTATAATATTTAACCTTCACCCTATAAGCAGTGGAGAGTAATTGAAAATTTTTAAGCTTGAGATGAGCATAAACAGATCTATGTATTTGGAAATTAATTCTTCTGGATAGAGAAGTGCTGTATTGGAAAGACGAGGGACTGGAAGCTTGAGGCCAATTTAGAAATGATTTTTTTTTTTTTTTTTTGCATAGCTCAAGAGAATAACAGTGACTGTAAGGCAATATTGATGAGAATGGAAATGTGTGTATCCATACAAGAAAATATTCTGAGGTAAAAGTGTTGAGGCTCAATGATCTTTTGGATGGAGAGGGTACAGAAGAAAAAAAAATTAAGACTTACCTAAAGGTTTGGGGGTTTAGTAGCTTATGTTATCAAGAGTGGCGTCATTAATAAGACCCTATGCATAGAAAGGAGATCAGGGTAGGAGGGATAAGGGTGCTCATTTAGGTTTTGCTTGTTGAATTTAGGTGACTGAGGGGAATCCACAGAGAGGGACTCAGAAATTTAGTTTAGGGTTCTAGAACTTAGCAAATAGGTCTAAAAGTGAAATAGACAGGACCACCAGTGAGAAATGTTGGATAAGATTTGAAAAATATCACACGCAGTGATCCAGAAAGAACTCTTCTTCACAAAGTGATTCCAATATGCCTTTATCAGAGACAGAGACTCGATGATGGCAGTTAAAACAAATTGAGAGTTTACTGTCTCCATAAAGAGAGTCTGCGAATGGGCAGGCCAGGACTGTGCTGGCAGCTTCACGAGATCACCAGGGAATGCCCTACTTTTGTCTTTGAGCTTCATTATTCTTGGCTTCTGGCTTTTATTATTACCAAGGTCAAAAATACAGCTTCTCTACCTCTTGTCATGGTTTTTATATTCCAGGCATTAAGAGTGAAGAGAAACAGATGCAAACGTTGCTTACCTCTTTCTGAGGAACCTTCCAGAAAGTCCTTTCCAAGTGCTTTTACTTAAATGTTATTATCCAAAACATAGTCCTACAGCTCTACTTAAGTGCAAGGTATATTGCAAACTATAGGTTTTATGTTTGTGTTTAAAACTGGGCACATTGCTTTCCCCCAAAGTAATCAGATTAGGTTTCTATGAAAAAGAGAATGGATATTGGGCAGCATATACCAGTTTCTGTATCACCTCTGAGATATATAATTGTAATGGTCTGCCTTTTTGTATGTACTCCCCTCTAGATGATAAACTCCTTAAATATTTTTGAATCATTGAAGATACAGTAGCCAATGACTATAAATGATGCAACCAGCAGAATTATGCAGGTTGACTGGGTCTTAAAAGTACATATTGGGTTTTGAATTTAGAAGGTATTTTTGTGTTTTTTCCAAAGCAGTGGCAGTGATATAGTGAAGGCAAAAATTATACAATAGTGAATTGAGTACTGATTATGAAAGTCACAGAGAGGATGGTGGCACAGACCAAAATGTTCCTGTAGTTTGGGGGAGAGAGAGAGAAATTTGAGAGTCATAGAAATCAGATTTACTGTAAGATTTTTTTTTTTGTTAACATTTTTTATTTATGTACTTTTAAAGATGTCAGTAAATATTTAAGTAAAGAACAAGAGTCATCCAGGACAGAATGAACTTAAGAAAAATTAAGACTACAATTGATGGCGTAAAGTCCTAAACAAATCAGAAAGAATACAATTACAAGAACAGGTAGAAAGATTAGGTTTAGGGCGGAGAAAAGAAGAGCTCTTGTTCTGAGCTGGAATAAAGTTGAATTAAGATATCATCACATTTAGAGACAGGTGAATGGGAAGGTGAAGAATTTTTTGCTGATAGATACCATATTTGGTAAAATAAGAAAAGTTTTCTGTTGGCATTATGATTTGAGTGCTCTATCCAAGTTTTATTTTAGCAAGAGAACAGAATGAAGATGTCCACATCTTCAATCACTTTTCAATATTACTTAGAAGAGAAAATAACCTGACAGCATGATTGGAAATAGTGAACAGAGGTGCGGTATGCTAGACATTATTCTATCAGTGCCAAGCTCTAGGACGTTGTCTGGACCATAGAAGCTGACCCAGCTTCAATTTATTCTCCAATCACATGGAAATGAAGCCCATTAGGCATTCCAAGTGCTAGCCTCTCTCAAATAAAGAGATTATGTAAAAAGTGTGACTCAATCGGCTAAGGTGCCAGCCACGTACACCTAAGGCCCGCCAAACAGCAATGATGGCTGCAACCAAAAAATGGCCTGGCGTTGTGGCGGGCGCCTGTGGTCCCAGCTACTTGGGAGGCTGAGGCAGGAGACTCGCTTGAGCCCAGGAGTTGGAGGTTGCTATGAGCTGTGATGCCATGGCACTCTACCCAGGGGGATAGCTTGAGGCTCCGTCTCAAATAATAATAATAATAATAATAATAAATATTTCTGTATCTAGATAATTATATCTCAATTTGTTTATTCATTTCTTCGAAACAGGTTCTCCCTCTCTTGCCTGGGCTAGAGTGCAGTGGCATTGTCACAGCTTAGTGCAACCTCAAACTCCTGGGCTCAAGCAATCTTCCTGTCTCCAGCCTCCGTAGTAGCTGAGACTACAGGCATGCACAACCACACCTGGCTACATTTTCTATTTTTTGTAGAGATGGGGTCTTGCTCTTGGTTAGATTGGTCTTGAACACTTAAGCTCAAGCAGTCCTCCTGCCTTGGCCTCCCAATGTGCTAGGACTATAGACGTGAGCCACTGCTCCTGGTCTATATCTGGATATATTTTATAGATTTATTTCTGAATCTATATCAGATATCTCTCTCTCTTTTTTTTGGCAGTTTGTGACGGGGCTGGATTTGAACCTGCTACCTCAGGCATATGGGGCCAGTGCCCTACTCCTTTGAGCCACAGGTGCCGCCCCCAGATATTTCTATATCTAATAGCTGATTGGTATTCCATCATGTGGTATACTATAATTTGTTAACCAATCTGTACTTGATGGATACTTGGGTTATTTCCAGTTTTGTTACCACAAGTCAGACTACAATGAATAATCTTATAAATTTCTTATTTTGTACATGTAGTCAGGCAAATGCCTTTCTAATTTTGATAGACACAGCCACATTGTCCATAAGGGTTTTACCAGTTTATATTCCTACCTAGCCTCAGATTGCCTGTTTCACCACAGATTTGCCATAAGCGTGGCATATATTTTTTGTTCGTTTTTCCCATTCTGATGGGTGAGAAGTGTTATCTCAGTGGAGTCCTAATGTGTATTTCTTTGTAATCATGAGTGAGGCTGAGCATTAGCCACATGTTCAGGGTTCTGTGTGGGCCTCTGTTTTGGGGTCCTTCACCCCACTTTGCAGATGGGGAAGGCCAGGCCACACAGAGCCAGTGGAGCTTGTTCTGAGGTGCAGCAGGCCTCCTCAGCCTGCCCTTATTTCCTTTGCAGACAAGCATGAGACGAAGCTGAAGGGGGTCATCTATTTCCAGGCCATCGAGGAGGTGTACTATGACCACCTGCGCAGTGCAGCCAAGGTCAGGAGCGGAGGGTACCAGAGGGGGGCAGAAGGAGGCAGCCATGGGGCAGGGGTGGCTCAGCAGGGCTCTGGGAGCAAAGGCCCCCAGTCGCCCACTGCAGAGGCTCAAACCCAGGCCCGTTGTCTTGTGTCAACTTTCTCTTCCTTTCTCCCTCTCCCTTCCCAGAATAGGTTTTTCCGCTTCGCTATGGTGACTGAGGTACCCCTCCCCACTTAGCAATAACCGCACATTAACACGCCTGTACCCACTGCCCCTGACCCTTGACTTTCCCTTCCACCACCTTCCTGCCCCTACTTGAAGGAGGAGCAGTAGATGGGTTGCAGAAAGAAGCTCCTGAGGGCTTGAGTGCCTCCCTCCCTCTCCCTGTGGGGGCCAGCAATGCAGAAGGGACAGCCAGGAGGGGTGGGGGAGCTCTCAGAGACTAGAGCTGATAGATGGGGGTTGATAAACAGGAGATACTTGAGGCAGGGCCAGCTGCCCTAATGTAAGTCAGCCTCCTTCCTGCCAGCCCTGATCTCTGTTCCTCTGGGGTCCTGGTCCTGGAAAAGCTTATAGCTTTTGCCATCTACTCCTTTTTAGTTGAGAGGAAACTCTGGTCCTCAATGGAACATCTCTTTATGTCTGATTCTATTTTTTTTTTTTTTTTTGAGACAGAGTTTCACTATGACGCCAGGTAGAGGGTAGAGTGCTATGCTGTCATAGCTCACAGCAACCTCCAACTTTTGGGCTTAAGCGATTCTCTTGCCTCAGCCTCCCAAGTAGCTGGGACTGTGGGTGCCTGCCACAACACCCAGTTATTTTTCGTTTGTTTGTTTTATTTTTTTGCTTGTAGTTGTCATTGTTGTTTGGCGGGCCCAGGCTAGGTTTGAACCCGCCAGCTCCGGTGTTATATGGCTGGTGCCCTAGCCGCTGAGCTACAGGTGCTGATCCTGTCTGATTCTCTCTTGATACTCACTTTGAACCTGGGGGTGCCAGGGTCCAAGGGGTTTAGACAGCCCAGGACTGCCATGGTAGCCCTCATGGACTGGTGGGGACTAGGCTTTGGGTCTATTAGGAATAAGCTAGGCCTGAGAATGCTCCAGGGCTTCCTGGGGCCTGGGAGGGAGAAGGGAAAGGGATGCAGGAGGAGAATGTTCCTGGGCGTGGGTGAGCCACACCTTAGACCTTTCTCTCTCCCTGGCAGAGCCCAAACCCAGCCCTCACCTTCTGCGTGAAGACCCATGACCGGCTGTACTACATGGTAGCCCCATCTGCAGAAGCCATGCGCATCTGGATGGATGTCATCGTCACAGGGGCTGAGGGCTACACCCAGTTCATGAACTGACTGCCGTGGGCCTTCGGGACCCTCAGGTTGGCTGCAGGACCATGCCTGGCCACCTGCTGCTCTGCTTGCCGGAGAGACAGAGTCCTGTGCCAGGCCTCAGGGCTCACAGGAGCGGGGCAGAACGCCACTGGGACTTTTGTACAAGACTTTGTAATACTGCATATGGAGCTCAGTCCTGAGAGCTTGTGGGCTCTGGCCCCCTGAAGAATCAGTTGGAAGATAAAATAGTGGGGAGGGGGCTTTGCTGCCTCCTGAGAGCCCAGAACTTGCAATAACTCTACAGGGTCCTGCACTGGGCTGGCCAGGCCAAGGAGCTATCACAGAGTGGGCCTCTTGGCTTTGACCTGGAGCCTGCTCTGCCCTCCCCAGCCTGTTTTCTCTTTTGTAAAGGACAAATTATGGTACCATAATCTGCCAAAGATCCCTCTTGCCTCAGGCCCCTTTCCAGGGGCCTTGGGAGCAGGGCAGAGCCACACCCCCAGTCGGGTACTTGTAACAGCTCAGGCGGCTACTTCTCAACCCCGCTCTGCCCCTTATTCTCCTTTCCTTTATACTTTTTATTACTTCGCTCAAGGGCTAGAGATCTCAAGCATCATCCTTGAGGTCCCAGTCCTATCCCTTGTTATAGAACCATCACCACGGTCACCATAGTGACTGCTTTGTTACCATGGTTATAAACCAATTGCCCACTGTTACAGCTGTGGGCCATCTGAGGGTACACGCCATCATCTCTCCAGCCCTCCTTGGGCATCTCATGCTGGGGGAAGGGATTGAACACTTTCTCCCTGCCCCTGGCCTATGTCACCGGCCCCCAGGCCAGTCCTCTCCTTTCCACTCGTGCCTTGCTTAGAGCCAGAAGGGATGAACCCCAAGGATCTAGAGCAGAGGACCGACGCAGACGGGCGAGGAAGCTGGAAGGGCCGTCCTCGGTGCTGTACAGTGTTGCATTTCTGACAGGGAAGTGGGGTGCTCAGATGCTCCCACAGAAAATCCTGAGCAGGAGAGGAAGCAGCAGAGGGAAGGGCCCTGAGGTGCCATCGTTCTCCCGTCAGCCTTGGAAGGCGATGGGAATGGAGAGTGGAGGACCAGGCCTGTCTGGCCTCCCCTTCATGCCTTAACACTAAGCCCACCTCCCCAACCCTCCTCCTCAGCACTGGGCCCTTGGTCTCCTGGGCTGTTTCTCAGTATTTGTAAGCATTTCAGCAGAACAATAAAGCCTTTGGACTATGTCAGTGTGTGGAAAGCCAGGTGGGATGAGCGTGTGGTTGGGGCTCTTGGGGCAGTAGGGCCAGGTCTTCCCCCCCCAAAGCAGGATTTCCACCCTATTCCAGGTTTCATGAGGGAGCCAGACCCAGCCCATGACCTCCAAGTCGTGACCCTGCCGCACTTGGCTCTGAACAGAGGACAGGCCTGGAGAAGGCAGGTGCTAGTACAGAGATTTAGTGGGGCAGGATCTGGGGAGGGCAGAAGGGTGGTTGGGCTGTCACCATGGCAGCAGGCTGAGCAGGAAGTTTAGCAGAAGAGCAGCAACCAGGCAGTGGGGCTCCAGGAAAGCCAGCTGGGTTCCTGAGGTTAGCCGGTCACCATAGCGGTCCAAGAGCATCAGGACCACTCCATTGGTCCAGCCAAACCCCTCCTGGACAGAGGCATGGCCAGTGGGGCCAGGTTTCTGGGAAGCCCCAAGCCCTTTGGGGGGGCTGTGGGATCTCTACCCAAGAGTTCTGGCCCTGCCTAGCCCCAGGGGTACCAAGGAGCACCGGTCAGCGCCTCCTATGGGCCCATATACAGGTGAGCACACTGAGGCCTGGGGGGTTGTGGTCAGTCTTGTAGGACAGCAGAGCCTAGAAGTTCCCTGTGTTGGCCTGCTCACCTGAACTTCATACTCCCCTCCACCACCGGGCTTTCCACCGTTGCTGATGTCATACTGGAGAGAAGAGGACAGGCTGTAGGTTAGGCACTGTCCCTAATCCCAGGATCCTTACCCCAAAGGCAGCAAAAAGTGGGAGGCCCCAGGGAGAAGCCTCTCTGCCATGCAGCTTTGGCCCCTGCAGTTCCCCAGAGTGGCCACTGGGTGCCGCCTCTGTCCTGGCCTGGGCCTTGCAGAGCCTGACGCTCCTACCTCGCTTGGCGAGGAAGACCGAATGGGACCCTGGGGGGTCTCAGGGTCAGCTCACCTTCTCATACATGGCTGACTTCTGGGAGTAGACATCAAAGTTGGTTCGGATCCAATTCTGGGCCAACTGGAAAGCCACTTCCTGTGTCCGAGGTGAAAGCGACTTGGCCAGACCTAGATCCCATCCCAAGGCAGGATCCTGACTCTCCAGAGTCCCCATCCAAGGGACAGCAGAGGCCAGGCCTTCTCTCCCCAAGCGGAGAAAAAGCCTGGGCCTCAAGACCTCCTGGAATCACAGGCCACTCTGCCCTTAATCCGGGGTTTGGAGGGAGAACAGAAGCTGATTTCACCCGACAGGTGGGCTGGACATAAATGTTTGCTGAGTGGAGGCCAAGGTGCAAAGGAGGGAAGGAAGGACGGGGCCCCGCATCCTTTGTTCACACTTCCCCAGCCCCAGGGAGGCTGACCCTCTACCTGCTGTGGGAAGGCCCTGGGCTCTTGCCATGCCTGCCTCCCTACCTCTGATGACCAGGTCTTGTAGCGGGGCCCAGGCATTGGGGAAGTCCCACTGCTGGCCAGTCTTCTGGAGAGAGGTCGGAATTCCATACTGGTAGGTCAGGATCTGGCTGTCCTAGAAGTTTCCAGACACCACCGTGACTGTGGGTGGAGGCTGCACAGGGAGCCAGGAATTGGGGCCCTGCAGGAAGCCAGATGTGCCCTTCCTGGCCTCTGTCTACTTGACTCACAACTGCCCCCTGCTGGTCCCAGCAGGACCCGCCACAAAGACAAAAAGCACAGCAGGAGGGAGGGGCTGGCACCTACCAGGTCTCTGCTCAGGCAGGAGGGGCAGCCCTGCCTCCATGGGACAGACCTGCCCACCTGCTGTGGCCTCACCTCCAGGTATTTCAGAGCCTTATCTGCGACGACAGGGTCAGAGAAGCAGCCGGCCCAGAGGGGAGCGAGGTTGGATGGGTAAAACTGCAGGTTTTTCTTCCCATTCTCAAGGTCGTAGTCAAACCAGGCACCTTTCTCCTCATCCCACAGGAGGGCATTCATGGTGGCCAAGCGCTGTGCCCGCAGAGTTCTGTACTTCATGGCCTGGGTGTCGTTTCCTGGGGCAGCACCGCCTTTAGGCTGAGCAACCCGGGCCCTGCACCTTTGCCCTTCTACTTGGCCCTCTCCGTTTGTGTCCCTCTGCGAGGGCTGAGACATCCTGGGGACCAAGGGGCCGTGCCTACCTGGAGCCCAACTCATTGCAGGCCTCTAGGTCCTGGCATTCCCTGAGCCAATGGCCCTGCATTGCTCCTAGGGCCTCCACTGGCCTGTTCCCAGGTCTGTCGTCTAAAGACGCTGGCTGTGTGGATTCCCCTAACTCTGAGGGACAAGGAGCAGGTGTCTGAGGGAGAGGGCGTGCAGGGACTTGGAATGTGTGGACCAGGGTCCCTCATTCTGTGAGCCCTAGAGGCCCTCGCGTAAGAGAGGGAGGAGGAGGGGTGGGAAGATTAGGGTGGACTCTCTTCCCCTCTTGTGGTACACCAGTGCCAGTGCCTCCATGGAGAGGGGGTGTTCTTTTTTTTTGAGACAGAGTCTCACTTTGTCACCCTCAGTAGAGTGCTATGGCGTCATAGCTCACAGCAACCTCAAACTCTTGGGCTCAAGTGATTCTCTTGCCTCAGCCTCCCGAGTAGCTGGGATTACAGGC
>CAUYQV010014870.1:0-20483 GCA_963574575.1 Galagoides demidoff | reverse complement strand
ATTAGAGATTTTACTCTTTTTTACTTGGTTAGGTTGGTCAAAGGTTTATCTATTTTATTGACCTTTTCAAAAAACCAACTTTTTGATTTATTGATCTCTTGTATAATCCTTTTGTTTTCAATTTCATTTAATTCTGTTCTAATTTTGGTTATTTCTTCTGCTGGATTTGGCATTGAATGTTCTTTCTTTTCCACTTGCTTGAGATATCCCATTAAGATGTTAACTTCCTCTCTTTCCATTCTCTTGAGGAAGGCTTGTAATGCTATAAATTTCCTTCCTAGGACTGCCTTAACGGTATCCCAGAGGTTCTGATAATTTGTGTCTTCATTATTGTTTTGTTCCAAAAATTTGGTAATTTCCTTCTTAATCTCATCTTTGATCCATCTATCATTCAGCATAAGCTTATTTAGCTTCCTTGTTTTTGTATGAGTCTGCAGATTCCTGTTGTTACTGAGTTCCACTTTTATTCCATGATGGTCCGAGAAGATGCAAGGAATAATTTCATTCTTTTAAATTTGGTGAGGTTAGACTTGTGACCTAAGATGTGATTGATTTTGGAGTATGTTCTGTGGGCGGATGAGAAAAATGTGTATTCAGTTTTGTTAGGATCTGTAGATGTCTGTTTTTTTTTTTTTTTAGGTGGCCCTGAAAAGGGCCCTTTTAGGAATTCTTTATTTAAAAAGGCAGGAAACCGGAAGGGGGAGAATTAGCCACCGAAACCGTACAGGGTGTGACCTTGATGTTTGAGCGCGTAGACAACATCCATAGCTGTGACCGTCTTGCGCTTGGCGTGCTCAGTGTAGGTGACAGCATCCCGAATCATGTTTTCAAGAAACACTTTCAACACACCCCGAGTCTCCTTGTAAATAAGGCCAGAAATGCACTTAACACCCCCACGACGAGCAAGGCGACAAATGGCAGGCTTAATAATACCCTGGATATTGTCCTGCAAGACCTTATGGTGGCATTTAGTGCCCCCCTTACCCAGGCCCTTCCCACCTTTCCCTCGGCCAGACATACCTAGCATAAAGCAGAAATTGTAGCGTGAGCTAGATGTCTGTTAAATCCAAATGTTGGATGGTTAAGTTTAAATCTAAATTTCTTTGCTCAGCTTCTTATTGGAGGATCTATCCAACACTGCCAAAGGAGTGTTAAAATTTCTGACTATGATGGAGCTGGAAGAAATCAAGTTGCTCATGCCTGTTAGAGCGTCTCTTATAAATTGAGGTACATTCTGGTTGGGTGCATAAATATTAGTAATTGAAATCTCATCATATTGAGTATTACCCTTAACAACTATAAAGTGACCATCCTTATCTTTGCTTACTTTTGTTGATTTAAAGCCTATTGTATCTGTGAATAAAATTGCAACACCTGTTTTTTTGTGCTTTCCATTTGCCTGGAATATAGATGACCATCCCTTCACCCTGAGTCTATATTTATCTTTTAAGGTAAGATGAGATTCTTGTATGCAGCAGATATCTGTCCTGAGTTTTTGTGTCCAGTCAGCCAACCTGTGCCTCTTTAGAGGACAATTTAAGTCATTCACATTAATTGAGAATATTGATAAGCCTGGTAAAATTTTGGGTATTTAGTTTTTCAAAAGTCTAGTGGTCATTTTTAATTCTTTCACCACTGTGGAAGCTGAAATTTGATCAAAAGGTGGAGGATTGCACTGGTCATTATGGAGGGTAGGTCTGAGAATATCCTGGAGAGCTGGTGTAGTTATGGCAAATTTCTTCAACATGTGAATGTCATTAAAGTATTTAATTTCTCCATCATAAATGAAACTCAGGTTAGCTGGATACAGGATCCTGGGTTGAAAGTTATTTTGTTTTAGGAGATTAAAATTTGATGACCACCCTCTTCTAGCCTGAAAGGTTTCAGCAGAGAGATCTGCAGTCATTCTAATATTCTTTCCCTTGTAGGTTATGGTTTTGTTGCGTCTGGCTGCTTTCAGAATTTTCTCTTTTATATTAACTGTAGTGAAGTTAATTATTATGTGCCTGGAGGATGTCTTATTCAGGTTGAGTTGTGCTGGGGTTCTGAAACTGTCTGCTATCTGAATTTCAGAATCTCTTGGCATATCTGGAAAGTTCTATTTCATAATTTCTTGAAGAAGAGCCTCTGTGTTTTGTTAAGCAACTTTGTCACCTTCAGGGATTCCTATAAGACAAATATTAGTTTTCTTTGCGTTATCCCAGAGCTCTCTGAGAGAATGATCTGTTTTTGCTCTCCATTTCTCTTCATCTTTGAGTGCTTGGGCATGTTCAAAAGCTTTGTCTTCAATGTCAGATATATTTTCTTCTGCCTGCTCCATTCTGTTAACTGAGGGATTCTACCATATTTTTCAGATCTTTGAGGGCTGCAAGCTCTTGCCTCAATGTGTCAAAATCTTTGGTCATTAAAAAAAAAAAAAACTTTGGTCATTTTATCTTTGAAATTATTGAATTCTTGCGACATCTTTTGAATAATGCCTTGAAATTCTAATTCCCTCCTTTCCTCCATTCTGTTGATCTTATTTGCTATCCAGATACTGAATTCGATTTCTGACATCTCAGCCATCTGTTTATTGGTGGGATTTTTAGTTGCATCGGCCATATCCTTCCTTGGGGAGGTTGATCTACTCTAGCACCCATACACATCTCCTTAAACCATACTTAATCTGCAGGTAAAGACAATTAACAAAGTCATGCTTCTGCCTAAGATAATTATTCTGTAAACAACTGAAAACATGCCAACCCTTTGCATTCTAGTGGAGGATGTGAAATCTTTGGGTAATATTCTTTCTTCTTCTCAACAATCTGAAAGTTAAGTACTATTATGTAAATTAACTATTATTAATGTATCTTATGTTAGGTGATAAAGGGATGAAAGAGTCAAGAAAACAGATATTAGCTTAATATTTAAATACATAAATCTATTCATTACAAAATAAGGAAGACTTAATAATTACAATCCTCTTTTCTATAACTGATCAATGATCATAGCTAGTATTTATGACTGCCTTCTTCCACCCTGCATTCTATATTCGTTTTGTCCTTGGCAAGTACTTTAGCTGATTGGGGTTCTTTGCCTAGTGGGGTGACCCAAAACTTTGTGCCTGTGTGGTCTTGGAATGTAGTAGTACTTCCTAAATTAGGTTGTTGCTGTTTTCCATTGACTTTAATTATGGAGCATGGTAGTAATACAAGACATTATAAGGGATTTCCTATATTCCAGACTTACTCTTCCTTACTGCCATTGTATGAAGCAGTTAGGAAGCAGCAGTCTTGGCCAGTATAGTAACTCCTGTCTATGCCTGTTGACTTAGGAGCATGAAGAGTTCAAAGTAGCCAGGAGGCAGTCTTAGTGTTGGTTCAGTGGAATTGTTCTGTCTCTCGGGTGACAACATTTGCTGCTTTTGGAACTAAGACCATTAGACCAGCAGAGGAAAAGGTTGTAGGAATAGGAAGCAAAAGTTTTGCTAGTGGATCACTAGGGTAATTGCTCCTATTTTTTCCTCTTGCTTCCTGGATCCATGAATCCAGGCTATGGGAGAAATAGTACCATATATTGCATGCTGATTTAGAGCATACACAGCCTCATGGATAACATTGCTTCCTACCTGCCAAGTATTGCCGCCTAGCTGACACTGTAATTGAGTCTTCAAAAGTCTAACCATCATTCTGTGATGGGAAGACCAGTGAATTCCATGAGTATGGATTCATTGGTGCACTTCATGTGCTGTGAAGTGAATTCCTTGATCAGAGCAACATGTGAAATACCTTGATGATGGATAAAGTATTCTGTAAGTTCATGGATGGTGGGTTTGAGAGATTGTATTTAGAGAAGGCAAATCCATATTTAGAGTATCTGTTCTCATAAGAACAAAACACTGCCCCTTTTGTGAGGGAAGCAATGCAGTGTGATTAACCTGCCACCAGTTAGCTGTCTCCCAACACACCTTGGGGAGTGTTGCCATGTGGGAGACTCAGTATTGGTCTTTGTTGCTGGCAGATTAGGTATTCATTAGCGGCTGTAGCCAGATCTGCTATGGTGGGCAGAAATTCATGTTTTTGAGTTATGCATAACCTTCCTCCCTCTCTGGTCTCTTTGTTTATGAGGCCATTGTGCAAGGATAGAAGTGGCTGGGGAAAGAAGCTGGCTGGTATCCACAGAACAAATTACCTTATCCTTTGATTATTAAGATCTTCCTCTGCTGAGGTCACCCTGTGGTGAGCATTCACATGGGACACACATCTTCAAAGTTTTTGCTCAAAGAGTTCTGTCTTTATAACGCTTTAACAGACCTTTTCACCACTTTCCCAATTATGTCCAAGTTCTTGACCATTTAGCTAAATCATAGGCCACATCTTATGAATTGGTATACAGATTGGCATGTCTAACCATTTCTTGTTCCAAGCAAAATAAATAGCGAAGTGCAGTGCTCAAAGTTCTGTCCTCTAGGAGGATTTCCCTTTATCATTGTCCTTAAGATTGCCCCCAAAGGCAATCTGTAAACTTGGCCCAGTGTTTCATTTCTGAATGAGAGAAGGTACATAGTAATGTAGCAGGAAGGGGACCATGGCATTTGGGTCACTTCTTTATATAACTTACTTGTACCTTCAGGGCCTGTTTGATGTTGTTCTTGCTTATACCACTTAGAAACTTGATAACAGAGTGCTGCCATTTTATGAATTATGAATAATACCCAGTTTGTGATGACAGCTCAGGTCTCATGGTAGCCCATTGTGAAGCACTTAGTCTAGTGGTTTTCAACCTTCCTAATGCTGTGACCCTTCAATACAGTTTCTCCTGTTGTGGTGACCCCCAACTATAAAATTATTTTGTTGTTACTTCATAACTGTAATTTTGCTACTGTTATGAATTGTAATGTAAATATCTGATATGTAGGATGTATTTAGGCGACCCCTGTGAAAGGGTCATTTGGCCCCCAAAGAGGTTGCAACCCACAGGTTGAGAACCACTGAGTTAGTCTCAGATGAAGCTCAGTAGCGAGCTAAAATCTGTTTCTCAAAAGTGAGGTCATTTTCCACAGAAGAGTTTTGCTCTAAAATCCCAAGGGTCTGCACTCTGGTTTACCTATGTGAGCTGGCCAAAGGCTCCACACAGCATCTCTCTCTGCCTGTGACAGTTAACGCCCTGTGTCCCAAGTGTCAGAACAGCTTGCATGGCAGCTTGGCCTGTTGCACAGCCTTTTCTTTTTCTGGGTTACATTCAAAACTAATAGCTTTTGAGTTCAGTTGGTGTGAGAGATGAATTTTATGTGTCAACTTGGCTAGTTTCTTGTGCGTGTTTTTTTGTCAAACAGTGGTCTGGTTCAGGAGGGTTCTGCCTGTGGTCTGTGGGCTGTGTGCTTTAATGAGGACTGTAGTTGCTTATCTGTGGTGTTGTCTATCATGAAAAGTACACACTGATGTTTTTTTGCTCATCAGCTTCCCTTAGTATTTGTGTATTTACTGTGTGGCCTAAGACCACTCTTATTCTTGCAATGTGGGACAGAGAAAAAAAAAAGATTGGACATTCATGGTCTACATGTTGCCATGAAAGTAATTTGTAGACATGATTATTTTCTATAGTCAGTTGGCTCTAAGTAAAGGTGATTGCTGTTGATAACATGGGTGGGCATTATCCAATTAGTTAACGTCCTTCAGAGCAAACAGATTCCCCAGAAAAGAAGAAATTTTGCCTCAAAACTGTAATGTAGAAATCTTGCATAAATTTGTACCATTTGGCCTGCTTTTATTAGATTTTTAACTCAAGATTGTAATGTCAACTCTTGGCTGAGTTTTTAGCAGCTGACCTGCACTGCGGCTTTCAGAATTGTCACTCAGGCAATCTTGGGAACCAGTTCCTTAAAATAAATCTCTTGTATTCATTCACATATATACACATACAAATATGCACACACATATTGGTTATTGATTCTGACTAAGAAACTCTGACTAAGAGTTTTCCATAAAACTATGACTCAGTAAATGGGCCCAAGTCTCACAACCAAATGAGGAACTGCCTTCAAGATACAAAGAGGCCCAATAGGCATTGTGTGTTTGTTGTTTGTAGGAGGGACCAGATAAAACTTAGCCTTAGAAGGGATATGCCTACATCCCCTACACCTGTATACCACTAGAAATGTCACTGATGCCTCTTGTCTTGTCTTGTCTTAGTCTTTTTAGGCTGCTGTAACAAATTACTAAAGAACTGAGTGGCTTAAACAACAAACATTTATTTTTCACAGATCTGGAGGCTGGAAAGTCCAGGATCAAAGTGCTAGCGGATCCAGGGGCTGGTGAACTTTTCCTGTTTTGTAGATGGCCACCTACTCCTTGTAGCCTCTGCAGAGAGCACAGAATGAGTATGTTCTCCTGTCTCGTAAGAGCACCGAGCCCATTCAGGGTAGTTCTATTCTCATGACTGACTTACTTCCCAAAGGCCCCACTTACTATTATTATTACATCGGAAATTAAGATTTCATCATATGAATTTTTGGGGAATGCATGCATTCAGACCATAACCCACTGAAATTTTGTCTGATTTATTTCCCACCCTTTGATACACTGATATCTTCCAATAAGTTTAGAGTAGTTGCTTTACCTTACATGCTAGGTCCCATTAGTATAATGTCATGGATGTAGCAGGCCAGTGTGACATCTTGTGGAACAGGAAATTGATCAAGGTCCCATGGGGTTGGAGAGTTGAGGTAACCCTGAGGTAAGATGGTAGAAGTGTTTTGCCTGTTAATCTTGCCAGCTGAGAACAAACTGCTTCTGACAGTCTTTGTTAACAAGTGTTAAAAAAAAAGCGTTTGCCAAATCCATATTTGCATACTAGGGAATGTGTTAGTTTGCTGAAGCAATGAGACCATATCTGGTCCAGCAGTTACAATTGGAGTAACCACTTGGCTGAGTTGATGATAACATACTGCCATTCTCCAGAATCCATCTCTTTTCTGCACAGGGCAAGTAAGATGACTGCGTATGTGGTTGACTCTTGCATCCGCCAAGTCCTTGATGTGGCTCTATGCAGTCCCTGCAGGAATGTGGTATTGCTTTTGGCTTACTATTTTCCTAGGCTTTTCCTACTTAATAGCCCCATTCAATAGGTCAGGGAACTAAAGTGGGCATTTTTCCACTTGCTAAGTATGTGTTTTCTAATTATGCATTCTGGAATTGGGGAAATAGCCTCTTTGGAAATATAGAAATTGCTGGACCCATTCTGAGCTGGATCTGAGTTAAATCTCCATGGATCACCCAACCTCTACCAGTCCCTACTCTAACTCTGGGCCACACTTATGTTTTGGATTCCTGAAATCAGTACCACTTTAGAGCTGATACCAAATAATCCTCACAAAATCTGATGAATTTTCTTTTCCTAAGTGCATAGTCACTGCTTTCATTACCACCGGAAATAGAATTATTATTGCCTACATTTAGAGTAGAGAACCAAGTTCAAAAGACCTAGACCCAATTTAGAAAACGCATTCTTAAAAATCTGTTCCTCTAAAACCACTCTGGCTATCCAAGTCAGTATCAGTCAGGGTTCTTCAGAGAAAAGAATGTGTGTGTGTTGAGAGAGAGTGAGAAATGTGATTTATTTTAGGAAAATTGGGTCATGTGATTGTGGGGGACCAGCAAGTCTAAAATCTATATGGTGGGTGGAGAGGCTTAGAAGCTTTTAGGCAGAAGCTGATGGTATAATCTTTTTTTTTTTTTTAAGACAGAGTTTTACTTTGTTGCTCTGAGTAGAGTGCTTTGGTGGCATAGCTCACAGTAACCTGGGTTCAGGTGAATCTCTTGCCTCATCCTCCAGAGTATCTGGGACTATAGGCACCCACCACTCCTGGCTAGTTTTAGAGATGGGGTCTCACTCTTGTTCAGGCTGGTCTTGAACTCCTGAGTTCAAGCAATCCACTGGCCTCCCAGAGTGCTAGAATTAGAGGCACCAGCTACTGTTCCTGGCCTTGATGCTGCAGTCTTGAGGCAGTTTCTTTTTTCTCAGTGAAACCTCAGTTTTGCTTTTAAGATCTTCCAACTGATTGGATCTTGCTCACCCACATTACTGAGTATAATCTTGTTTGCTTAAAGTGAACTGATTTTAGATGCTAGCTATGTCTACACAATACCTTCATAGCAACATCTATATTAGTGTTTGATTAATTAAGTAGTATAGCTTAGCCACATATAAATCTTACTATTATGGATGTTAATAGTCCTCTACATGAAGCAATTTTCAGATGAATCAGTTAAAAAATTTTAATACATATAAAGCATGTACTTTATATGCTTATACAGTCATACAGTCCATAACTATTATGTTTTGCTCAGTGACAAACTACATATATGATGGTGCTTTCATATAACTGCCAGATGTGCCATTTTTAATCGTTTATGCTGTATTAACACTGTATCTTTTCTGTGTTTAGATACACAAACACTTTCCATTGTGTCATAGTTGCCTACAGGTTTATGGCCTAGGAAGAGTAGACTGTAACATATGGACGGTCTAGGTGTATAGTAGGCTATGTCATCGTCATCGTGGTTTGTGTTAGTAGTCTGTGATGTTTGAATGATGAGGAAATTGCCTAGTGACACATTTTTCAAATGTATCCCTGTTGTTAAGCAATGCATGATTGTACATTAATTTACCTGATTCTAGATAGTAGCTATTTTAATATAAATATCCATTGCATTTTATTCATAAAATACATTTTCGAGTGAAACATTTTTGGAGTCAGAAAGAAAATAGAAAATACAAGAAAGAACATGAAAACATTTATGTAGTCTAATGGATAATGAAGGGAACCGCTTACAGACACCATCGCGTCCAGAAATAGAACTTCATGACCCTCTCTAGGACTCCTTCCCCCACGTTCTCTCTTCTTAATTACAGTCTCTCCTACTGCCAGAGATATCCTCACTTCTGGGATGACAATTTCCTTTCCTTTTTACATTGACCACTTATATATGTTTACCTAGATGATGATACTTACTTTTATATTTTTGGACTATATTTTAATAGAATCACTGTGTTGTTTTTTTTTTGTCTCTGCTAATTAAGTGTGAGATTTGCCCATTTTGTTGTATGTAGTTGTAATTCATTCATCTTACTGCAATATTCCAGTAAGAAATCCTTTCCTACTTTGATGATATTATCACATTACCTGAGGTTTACCTTAGTTTTAGCTTAGTATTTCAAATTTAGGTTTTTTATTGACTTGGAACTGATTTCGTGTGTTTTGGGATTCAGGTTGATTTCCATTTTTTCTTCCATATGGATGTTGAGTCAATTCCAGCACCAACCTGTAGTGTTAGTTTAGTCACGTAGCAAGTGTCTATTGTGTGTGTGGGTCTGTTTCTGGGCTCTTTATTTTTGCACTGGTCTATTTTGCTGTTGCTTTGACAATACTCACGATGTTTTTAAGTTACTATCATCTCACAAGTCTTAATATTTTATATAGGAAAGTTTTCTTACTTTGTTCTTTTTAAAGACTGTACGGTTATTTTTTGCTCTTTTCATATGCATATAAGGTTTGCAATCCACTTATCAGACTCTGGGGATAACCTGTTGGGAATTTGAGTGGAGCTTCATTTATTCCATTAACTTGATTTGGAGACTGCTATTATTCTTATCCCATTTAGTTTTCCAATCTAGAAATTTGGCATATGTATATCTCTTTTTGTTTCAGTCATTTTAATGCTCTCCTAAAGTTTAATATTTTTTTCCCTAAAGGTTTTGCCATTGTTTTGTTCCTAGGTACTTTGTTTTGATCACTCCACTTTGCTTTTTGAATCTATTCTAGCATTTTATTTTTGAAATGGGTTTGCCAGTTCCCAGTCTTTAGGATAACAGGTATTATGGATCTGTGACCTGAGAATTCTTTGCATGTTAGGAAATATGAACATGCAAATACTCCTTTTCTTTTCCTGAAATTACTTAATAGAATTGCCTCTTCCTAGGGAGAGGCAAGAGTTTGGTTTGGGTTCTGAAAAGCTACTATAAATGAGAAATGTAAAAAACTGCTTTTTTCTATAATTTGAATTTGGCCCTAACCAAGTTTCATCAGTTTTAAGTTTTCATCTTTCTCTGTCATTTATGAGGGCTACCTAGAGCTGCAATCCCAAACCATAGAAATGCTTTGGATAGTTTGGTCTCATGAAAGCCAGAACATGAAGGCGTGAGGTTCAAAGTTTGTATTAATTTGAAAAAGTACATGGATCTGTTTTTGACATATCTATGACCTCAAAGTCATTCTTTTTGTAAGCAAGTTTAAGGAATACTAATCAAACTTAGTGTATTAGTTTTCTATTTCTGCGTAATAATTGCTGCAGACTCAGCATCCTAAAACAGTGTATGTTTATTATTTCAGAGTTTCTGTTGGTGGTGGGTCTTACCTGGAGTATGGACTCTTCTTCCAGTATCATTTGGATAGCATAATTTATTTACCTGTGGTTATAGTACTGAGGTCTCCAGTTTCTTGATAATTTTTTACAAATTGTTCTTCCTAGTACCAGCCTAGGAACACCTTATTATGTGACTCTCCACAGCACCCCGAGGTTTGCTACTTCCAGGCCAGCAGGTGGATCGCTCTCATAGTTTTCATCTCTTTGACTTCTTTTTAGAGCTTACTGGATATGGTCATGCCAGTGCAGGGTAAGTTCCCTTACGAAGTAAACTCAAAGTCAACTGCTTAGGGCTCTGAATTACATTTGTAAAATCCTTTCTGGCCTGAAATGTAACATAATCAGAGTAGTGATAACCCTCATATTCACAAGTACTGCACACATTCAAGAGAAGTGAATTACACAGGGTGTATAGAACAGGGAGCAAGAATCTTGGGAGTAATTTAGAATTCTTCCTTCCACACTGTGTTTCATGCATGAAAATTTCAATTCCTTACTGTTCCTCTTGGTTTGCTTTTTAAAAAGATGCTTTTATTTTGAACTAATTATAGGTAAGACGGTAAAAGTGCCAAATCCTAACCACTAGACCACCAGGAAGCATCTTGGTCTTCAGCTAATTATTGACTTACAAGAAGATGCAGAAATTTTACAGAGAGGTCTTAAAAATTGGAACTTTTTTCCAGAGGTGACATCTAGCATAAATATAGTGCATTAAACCAGAGGAAACAGATACTTAAGTAACATCTATAGTACTATTAAGTAGACTCTAGACTTTTCTTAAATTTCACAAGTTTTTATAATAGTTTTGAATTTTGGTATGTGTCTGTAACTCTATATATAGGTTCATATAACCACTGTGAAGACACAATACTATTCTGTCATCACAAAGAAATTCCTTTTTCCCCCCTTTATAGTCACCCCTATTTTGCATTTATCAGTTAGACCTTTAAGAACTTTAATCAACTTGTGATTTTCATGAAATAAAGTTTATACAGAAAGGGAAGGAAAGTGCTCAGTTATGTATCAGTTTTCAGAGTAATGAGTTGGTATCATAGCAATCCATAGAAGACACCAATGAGGTGGTTTTTTTCCCCTTCATTTTGTTTGTGTATCATTTTGAATTTGAGTTTTAAAAAAAGTATTTCATGCTTTTCAATGGCATCTTTAAACTTTCATTTAAAGATAAGTTAATATTTATTTTGTTGATATTTAAAAATACAAGTGATTTTTGTACATTGATTTTTAAAATTTAACATCCTTGCTAAGTTCTTGTTTAATTTGTTTTTAGAGCATTCATCTGCAAATGATGGTTTTTATTGTTTTTCAGGTTTTTCTGCTTTGCATTTCTTTTTTTTCTTTACCATAGCAGAGTAGAACTCCAGTACTATTTGAATAGAGAAAATGATAATGCAGCCTCTCTCTAGTTCTAGTAGTAAGAATGTGGTTTGCTGTCAGATTAAGGATATTTTCTTATATTCCTGTACACTTTTTCGTTCATTAATGTTTAAATTTATGTAGGTAATATTGTTCTGCAGCTGTACTTGTGAATTATATTAATTAATTTTTTTTTTTAAGACAGAATCTCATTTTGTTACCCTCAGTAGAGTGCTTTGGTGTCAGAGCTCACAGCAACCTCAAACTCACGTGATTCTCTTGCCTCAGCCTCCCAAGTAGCAGGGACTTTAGGCACCTACCACAGCACCCGGCTATTTTTCGATCTTTAGATATTTTTAGCTATTTTTAGGTTTTGCTCTGGCTCAGACTGGTCTCAAACCTATGTGCTTAGGCAGTCTACCCGCCTCAGCCTCCCAGAGTGCTAGGATTACAGGCACGAGCCACCATGCCCGGCATTAATTGATTTTCTAATGTTTGGCTAGTCTTCCATTGCAGGAATTAATTCAACCTTGTCATGATGTATTTTTTTTTTTGTGGTTGAATTTAATTTACTGATACTTTCAGATTTTTACAGTTATGTTTGTAAGTGAGGAAGGCTTTAAAATTTTTAATTCTAGTACTATTTTCTTGGTCTTGGTGTGAGTAATTTGCTGCCTTTTAAGGAAGTGTCTTCTTTCTAATTTTTGGAAGAGTTTCTCTAAGATGGAATTTCTTTCCCCCCAATTATTGGTAGAATTCATTAATGCAGTCATCTGGGTTGGGAACTTTCTTTGTGGTAGAAAAAAATCCCATATGGTTTAATTTTGACTTCTTTGAAGAACATAAGATAAAAGTACCATCTTTCTATGATGACCAAACTAGTAGTTATAAGTGAAAAATTCAGTCACGAATTCATACTTTTTACCAAATAGGTTGAGTTGGTCTGTTTTGTCTCCATGATTTGAGGTACATGCCACATGCTTTTTGTCCATAAACAATTACTTAGTATATGAATACAGTTTTATTTTATTCTAATTTTTTTGAGACAGAGCCTCAAGCTATTGCCCTGGGTACAGTGCTGTGGCATCACAGCTCACAGCAAGCTCCACATCCTGGGCTTAAGTGATTCTCTTCTCTCAGCCTCCCTAGTAGCTGGGACTAGAGGCGCCCACCACAATGCCCAGCTATTTTTTGGTTGTAGTTGTCATTGTTGTTTGGCAGGCCCAGGCTGGATTTTAACCTGCCAGCTCCTGGTGTATGTGGCTGGCATCTTAGCTGCTTGAGCTACAGGCATGAGCCTACAGTTATATTTTAAAAATAGACTATGTGCTATACATTGCTTTAATACAATTGTTTAGATTTGTGTTCTAAGCTTTTCAAGTCTGTGAGATTTCTGAATAATCAATCTTTTAAGGAACCCAAAGGGCTTTGAGCTGGGTTCTGCTTTTGGCTCTGTGGGTTACTCTCTTGGGCATATTTCCCACTTTCTGGGCCTCACATTCTGTAGCTGAAAAAGAATTATCTATTTCACACAGATTTCATGAGGACAACTGAGAAGTGCTACCATAAACCAAGTAAAGATTTTAAAGTTGGTGAATGTAGGTAAAATGTCAAAGGAAGAGTTAGAAGGAACCTTTGAGGTTTGTGTGAGCCTCCAGTTTACAGGAATAGAGTCCACGGATGCTGGCGCAATGCCCAGTGTTATCTATAACTAGCTGGTGTACTCAGCTGGCAGTACAACCCAGGCTTCCCAGTTCCTGAATCAGTAGGCTTTTCTTGCTTTGCTTTCCTTGAAATGAAATGCTAGGTGATGGAGAGAGACTTTGACTTCTTCAGGTACATAGTTAAATACTAGTACATAGTTAATACATAGTATATTATTATGTACATACATAACATAGTATGTACTTAATACATAGTTAAATACTAGTATTACTTCCAAGAGTTTAGGAGAAACGTATACGTGACATTAGGGGAAAGAAGGAATTTTAAGACTTTAGTTTCTTAAGTTACAGGTAATTAAAACGGCTGTCAAACTATTTATTGAATTTTTTTCCCCTCAGAATGTAGACAAAGAGAGCCTTGTTATACTCTTCAGGGATTAAAATTCATTTAATACAGTAAGAAGTAAGGTCCTGTGTGATTGCTATATAATGTTGTACTAGAAATTCAGTTGAAATTTTACTTAAAAAATCATTACTTCAGTATTATTTTAGTAAAATCTTAAGTAATACTTGGCATGAAGACTTTCAAACTGATTGTGCTTGTTAGAGTAGCTCCTTGAATTCCAGGATTTTCCCCCGTAATTCTTATTGTTTCTAAATATAGTTTAGAAAATTAATGTTTCCTTCAAATTCTTCAAGTTGATACTGCTAATAGAAAGGTTTGTTATTATTTGAGCTTTGAAACCTCCATATGTTACAGTGTTTGTGGTTTCTTCTTTCCCAGAGGGAACATCTTTCCTCTCTCTGGTTGCTGCCGTATACTAGGGCTGACCATGAGCTGCTCAGCACCCTCCCTCCCTCTCGCTCTGTCCCCTTTACCCCTGCCCCTCCCTAAAGCAGGGCATATATTTTAATCGCTAATCCTTATGCTTGGTTTTGGTGTCCAGTTTCATTTAAGAATTTCCTCTTTCCTTCCTTCCTTATCCTTTCTTTACCTGTGAAATGATGAGGTACTTTATGGACATGTTAAAAAGAGGAACCCAGGCTTGTGAGGCTTTTAAAATTTTAAAATCCCAAGCATTTTTGTCTGTGTAGCTTTGTAGGGAATATGTTTAGCATAATTTCAGTAAGTTTTAAAACATTTTACTTATTTTGGTCAGACTTCTAGTTTTTTGGAAGTAACACTATGAAGTGCTAAATTTGTCAACATTTTGAATGCAAAATTTTTAGGAACAGAGGCTGTGTTCTTTCTCTTTAAATACTAATTTCTATGAGAATTGAGTGAATGTATATATTGAATTATACTTTTATTGACTTGAAGAGTGGATTTAATATGGGTTTAGCTAGTATATTGGCTTGTGGCTTTTTTCTTTTCTTTTTTTTTTTTTTTGGAGACGGAGCCTCAAGCTATCCCCCTGGGTAGAATGCCATGGCATCACAGCTCATAGCAACCTCCAACTCCTGGGCTCAAGCGAGTCTCCTGCCTCTGCCTCCCGCCTCTGCCTCCCAAGTAGCTGGGACCACAGGTGCCTGCCACAACGCCCGGCCATTTTTTGGTTGCAGCTGTCATTGTTGTTTGGCGGGCCTGGGCTGGGGATTCGAACCCGCCACCTTAGGTGTACGTGGCTGGCGCCTTAGCCGATTGAGCCACAGGCGCTGAGCCTGTGGCTTTTTTCTTCTGAAAATCAAAACATTTTCTTTTAAAGAATGTATTACATATAACCTCATTACAGAGGTATAAATTATGCCTGCTGTAGAGAAAGGGTTAAATATTTTTTTTAGGCTTTATAGATGTTAGCTACATTAGTTTTATAGGTTTTCTAGAACTGTTTATTTTTTATTATTCATAGCAACCTATGAGAGATTATTTTATGCTAATTCTGTAGCTAAGGAAATTGAGATGCAAAGATGTTAAGAAGTTTCTTACATCCTTAAGAAATAGTGGAATTGAGATTTGAGCTTTGGTCTCACTCCAGGGTTGGTAGTCTTTGTTGTGAATATGACATGAATAGCATGCCATAAAGGGGGGTACATTGTTGTGGGGTGGTGCTAGAGATAGGGAGGCCATTATAGGAAGGCTGTGGGAGAAGTGATGAAGTTATCTTTTAGGGGATTGGAGGGGAAGTGTAGAGGCGGGAACTGGATTTGAGCTTTTAATAATTAGATGAAATACAGATGTTCTCACTTTTTCTGCCTACCAGAAATAGAGCTAAAAGTTTGTTTTACTTCTGATCTTCTTCAGATTTCTCATCTGTGAAGAATATTAATCTTAACTGTGAGGAGGATTACTACATTTAAGAGAAATCACATCCTTTAGTGACAAAGCTGTTTCTCTACATAAAAGCTACTTTATGCCCAGACTGTGGTATCAGTGGAAGTAAGATTTTTTATATAGGACCTACACAATAATAGCAGTTGCGGAAGAAAAGCTAATATTACTTAAAAATGGTCAGCACTGTTTCATGAATGATTTTTTTTCATCTCATTCTAGATCTTTTGAAACCATTTCTTAGAAAATTCTGATTGAGTTGTGCAGGCAAGAAGAATGTAGTAATTGTCAGTCTTTTTGACAGCATGTCCTCCGAGGCCGGTTTCTGCCTATGTAATGCCACCTTGAATCTGTCTGTTCCTTTTGTCCTGAGTAGAGGGGAACTGTTGCAGTGCTCCAATCCGTCATGTGATAGACAGAATTTTCTGGGATTTTAGGAAGAGTCTTCTTGTTAATGGGACCACAAAAAAAGTTTATGGTAGGTAGTTTTTAGTATCCAATCATTCAGAAATTTAGTTTAAATAGCTACTTAAATTTTCTCTAGAATTATAAAATGCAAAGTTGTCTTTGTACTTGATAATAAGTTTTTTCCTATGTGGTGGCACATTATGGTGGCTGCATACTATAGTGGAACTAGTGTGAGTTCCAGGAACTAGTAAAATTTACCTTGTAAATATGTTTTTGTCTGACCTTATTAGCACAACCTCTCATTGCTTGAGATAGTAACATAACCTGTCTCCGTGCCTCTAGTCTGTTGTTCTTAAATCCACGTGTTGCAACTGTGTGAATAGTTTATGCAGAACACAAATCTGACACTGTCTAATCCATGTCTCCCTGAGTCTCTTATTGCTTATGAGTTCTGTTAAATGCTTTGAGTTGTAACCAGAGAGGCTCCTTTGGCATTTAATTTCCAAGACGACTTGCTAGCTCGACAATTTTGTGTAGACACATGTAAAAGTGCATGATTTGGGTGAAATAGTTTAATGAACTAATTCTTCCTATTATGCCTAAAGTATTACTTTACTTATTTCCCTATTTCTTGATAATATTTATTGAAATATCTGGTAAGGGTAGATGTTAATTGAGACGGGGTATAAAATTGTAAAAAGATAGAAATAGGATGCATAACTGATAGTAAACAAGAAATTGCCAGAGATACCTAACAGCTAGCTTCATAATACTAAAGGCCAGACTCTGCTGAAATGGTAGATCCAAGATACTGAGAGAAAATTGTATGAGAAGGAAATAACTGTTCTTAGTGGCCAGGATTTTTTTTTTTTTTTTTTTAACATCTTAGGGTCTGCAAACACCTTTAACAATCCGGTTTTCATGATCTCTGAACAATCTCAGAAAGTAGGAATGGTATGTGCAGGCTGATAAGTTTGATAGGTTAAAACATTTTTTGAAGTATAAGTATATTGACATCAATAAATGGTTCACAGTTAAAGTTTAGTTTGCTAAGTGTTAATATATGCATATACCCGTGAAATGATCACCATAGTCAAGATAATGACCATAAACATCATGCCCCAGAGTTTTCTCAGGTCTTTTTTAGAAGGAGACTTAGAAGGAGCAGTCAGGGAGGAGGAGAACTAGGATATTATGTTGTCTCAGAAACTAATGAAGGAGAAAATAATCAGCTGTGGCAGTGCTTACTGATGGGCAAAGTCACATGAGAAATCTATTTGATTTAGTAATGTAGAGGTTATTGGTGATTTTGGCCAGAGCACTTTTGGTGGAGTGGTGCGTACAGAAGTCTAGTTGCAGTGGATTTTACAAGAGAGAGAGTAGAAAAATTGGAGATGGTGAGTTAGGCATGTTTTCAAGATTTTTCTGCAATGGGGAACAAAAAAGTGGGACAGTAGTGAAGTGAGGTTGAAAATGTTTTGCCTTTTTAATTTTTGTAAGAATGGGAGAAACAACTAATATGCTAATGGGAACAGTTCATTGAGAGCAAAGGATGAATTCTTGTAGTGATATTCTTGAGGGACTAAATTGTTTGAGGGCTAATAAATTCTGTGATTTAGTTCATTTTGATTAGTCATTGGAGTTTATAAAACTTCGCTCCTGATAAATTCATTAAAAAATTTTTCTTTCAGTAAAATAGAGGAAGTAAAGTCATCACTGTAAGGATGGGGAGAAAGCATTTGTTATTGAGGATCAAGAAGGTGTGAAACAGAGTGGGAGAGCGAATAGAGCAGGGAGTTGTAGTATATATAACTTGAGTGGTAGCATTACGGGTGCAGTTGAGGTGTGTGGCTATTAACTGGAAACATTGTGTGAGCCTCTATTTAGATGCATGGATGTAGGTTGAGGGTTGGTGGAGACTTAGATTTAACCAGTGTTATGGCTTTGCTAACCAAATGTGATGAAAATGAGAGAAAGTCATTGAGGGTGTTTGCAGAGGAGCGATTATGAATGGCCCATTAAGGTGGGAGAGGAGGGGAGAGAAGACATCAGAGGGTGAGGGACAGTAGTCTATGCAAGACATGATGTCGCTTCAAATAGAGCAGAGTCTGGGTAATACTTTGAAGATAGAGCCAACAGATTTCCTGATATGGGGTAGGATATATGTGGGAAGAGTAAAAGAATGACTTCAGAGTTTTTGGCCTGAGCAATTTTAAGAATGGAGTTGCTGTTACCTGAAGTGTTTGGTACTTTATTGTAGTCTGTGGTTTGGTTGTGTTTTGTTGATCATTCCATATAAAAAGAGAACATTTTTTAAGCTAGGAAAATATAAATCAGCTAAATCCATGGGCATATATTAATTTTCTATGTGGTTGATTCATTCAACAAGTAAATACAGTACCCTCTGTAAGTTGACCTCCCAGGGAAATAAAACAAAGCATTTGGAGGTGGTCAATGTAGGAACTAGGCCTGTTGTACTGATATATACACGTGGTACATATATCAGTGGTGTAGAGCAGTGGTCTGTTACAGAGGTTCTACTCTACTCCCTGAGTTCACTGTGTTCCAATTGGTATTCTAGGTGATGGGATTATAAAACTGAACTGAACACATATGTCAATAACTTTCACTAATTTTAGTTCATATTGAGAAAACAGTATTTTGGAAAATGTATTAAATAAAAGAGCTTATTGTAAACTATATTGTCCTTGTAATTGTTAGCTGGTTCAGTTGACTTTATGTATATATATATTTTAAGCAAGTTTTATATCTTTGATACTATTCTTCTAGAAACTTACATTATTATGCAGTTATTTTTAAGATCACAATTATTTTAAGACAGTAAGGTATTAGTGCTGTATTCCAAAAAATATAAATGTAAGTTTGAAGGCTAATGAATTAGAATTTATTTTATTGTTTATGGACCACATGAGAATACTTTTTTTCCTACTGGAATCTGATACCCCATTTGCATCAGGAATGATATTCTACAGATTGATTGCCTGAGTAGTTTACAAAGTTTAAATCTATCATAAATGGAAGGAATTATGCTATTTATTAAGAATATGCAGAAAACATTACAGGTGCTTTGGAATAATGCTTTTGTATGCACATATTTTAATATACTGATTAAATAATTATATTAATTGTAGTGTTATTTTCAATAAAACCTGGCATTTTGTGAGAGAGAGCCCTTGAATCATTACCATGGAAGAGTTGAAGTAAACACTTTTAGAGAAAAGAGGTTACTCTGAGAAGGTTTTAGCTTGCATACTGGTTACAAGCAGTGTTTGTTACATGTAAGGAATCTCCAGTAACTCTAACTCTGAACTTCTTTCCCTTCTACCTATTTGACAGCAGAAACAGATGTTAGAATTTTATATGGTACAAAAAGCCAGCTGAAATAGGATAGTTAGAAAAGGTTGTATTAGAGAATGAAGTTAACGATTTTAAGACTTGAGTGTCAATTCTTGCATAAACTATTAAGCAGATCCTTTTCCAGATTCAGATTTTTGCATGAAAGCTTTCTGCAGGCTGCGAACAAGTACTGACGTCTCCAATTTCTTTCTCCTGCTTTAGCATGTCTTAAAGAGGCTGTTTTTAAAACTAGGAAGATATTAGTGTTTTTAAAATTTAGAGACATTATTATGTTTTCTGCTTTGATGTTTTAAGTGCCAGTAAAGACTTCAATAAGCTTTGTAAACTGTACATTACTTTATAGCCCTGTGTGTTTGAAGTTAAATTTGCAGAACTTTAATATGAATGGATTTTATGAAAACAAAACAAAACAGAAGCTGTGGCTGTGTTTGGAGGTTTTTTTTAAATGAGAAAAGATATTGGTTGACTGTTCGTTTATACATTGTATAAGTGGTTCCTAACTTAGAAGTACTTGATAGACATACATAACTGAACATCAAGTCTTGGTTGAGGCCTCATTTTCTTGCTGTGCCACAAGCACATTGCATATTGGTTTGGTTCTCCTCTTGCTTTATGATTGTAGTGTAGCTTGGTAAATCTCCTATCATTATGGAATAGTACATGAAAGGGATATTATCCTTGTTGCTGAGACCAAGCGATGTGGTAATGGCCTCTGCTTCCCTGTTGGAAATGTGAATTTGTTTTTACTTGGAAATATTAAGAACTTTCTAAAATAATTGTTGAAACAAACACAAAATCCAATAGGCAAAATTTATTTTTATTTTTTTTTAAGGGATAAAATATATATTTTTTTTATTGAATGGTAACTATGTACATTAATACACTTCTGGGGTACAGTGTGGGGTTTTCACATGCAATCCGAAATACTTCCATCAAACTGATCAACACAGCCTTCATGTCATTTTCTCAGTTATAGTTTTAAAACAT